>PVIY010006484.1:0-87299 GCA_004026745.1 Myrmecophaga tridactyla | reverse complement strand
TTTTAAATTTGCATATGGGCAGGAGGCACCAAGGTTTGAATTCCAGACCTCCAGCACGGCAGGTTGGAGCCCTGCCTGCTGAGCCATGGCAGCCACCCTTATGAGTTGTTTTGATTTGTATTGTTAAAATTATGCAGTGACAAAAAATTTCAGAAAGAAATCCTCACGGAGAACACTATAACAAACAAAAGCCCAACAGTGTAGTTATACTCTCTCAGTTCTCCCACACAGAGAACAGAATTCCAATTGCATATTGACATTGCCTATAGCCCTGACATTCTATGGTCATACCTGATAATGCTGCTTTGCCTTTCTAAATAGTTTTGCATTTTGGAGGCTGCTCCATTATTATGCAGTAACCAAGTATGAGTTATTGGTTAAAAAACAAACACATTCCTGACTTCTACAAAGAATCATGGGTGAAACCAAGGTCAATTTATTAGCTGCATTCACCTTTATTTTATAAAAGTAGAATGAAACCTCTCCTTTCTCTGCTCATTAATCGACACTCTTCCCTTCAACGGAGAGTTCAAGGAGTTTATTTTTTCTTTATCTTTCTCTGCCAACATAAAAATCTTGAATATTAGTGAAGAAAAGGTAATATATTTGCTAAGCATATTGTAAAAACTATTATTTCAAGAAGATCATTCAATGAAATGTCACAATTATTTATTGAAGTATTTTTTAGAGAAACTGAGCACCATGCATTTGAGTCTTACTCATTAGTAAGATGTAACTCTGGAACTCATATTGTCATTTTTTTCCTTTTGTACATTATCACGTACAAAAGTTATACTTTCCCTCATAAACGACCAATAAATATTTGGATGTCCATATGGTCAGTTTTTTTGGAGGACTGCCTAATATGCTGCCTACCTGATTTTAGCTCTAGACATCTTTTCAATAATTAAATACATTGCTGAATCCCTTATTTCTCCATAGCCATTTCAGGAAAAAGTGGTTTGGCACTCTCTTCCAAACCTAAACATCTGTATTTTGAATAACCAATCAATTCCAGTCTTACTTGATTATTCCAAAGAACTGTACATATGGTCACAAAAACATAGGTATAATGGTCATTATAATAGAATTCAAAGAGCCTGAAAACAAAGAGCCCCAGTGGCCCTGAAGAATATAATAGAAGAAATTATGGTACCATATGGTATACACATAGAGAGAAAGAAAGTGAGAGAGGGATGATAGATAGATGCACAGAAAGAAATAGATGCAGATACAGATATGTAAATAGATTGAATCAATATAAAATATAAGAAAAACTTCTCAGTTATAGAAAAGAAAAACTTGCCTTGGAAAACAATAAGAAAAAGGAAATTATAAACTGACATGAACCAAAACCACATACAAAATATGAGACAAATAAGCTAGAGACAAATAATGTCATATTGATTAAAATGGTTTTATTGGTCAGGATAGTGATTACCCTTGTGAGACAGTGATTTGGAGGCATGAAGGACACTTGAGTTGCTGTTAATATTTTTTTGATCAGTTTGGTCACTTGAGAATCTTCTTATTGTTATAGTTCATGGAAGTACACCTTATTATTTGTCTACTTTTCTCAGTTCATTTATATTTTCATAAAGTCTACTTAAAATTAAAGGAGAGATCAGTTATATGGTAGGTGCCAAGATGGTGGCTTAGCAAGGTGTGCAATTTAGTTTATCCTCCAGAGCAGCTACTAAATAACAAGGAACAGTACAGAACACCTCCTGGGGCCATGTCAGTGATCAGACACACAGCATATCACAGTCTGGACCAGCTGGACTGGCTACGAGCCCCCCCAGAACTGTGAGTTCCCCAAGCCATGGCAGCTGGCTCTCCTCCCCCACAGGATGCTTCCCGGGGGGGGGAAGGAAAGGGAATTTACCAGCACCAGTGCCTGAGCACAACTAAGCTTCAAGTGTGGAATTAATTCACAAATTCTGACTACTAAAAAGAGGCCCCCAGCTCAGGTGAACCTGGTCAAATCAGAGGTCACTGATTTTTGCCCCAGTGCCAAGGTGTCAGGGCTGCTGGAAAAAGAGAAAAAAAAGAAACAGAGGTTTTTGTGACTGTGTTTCTACAAATGCTTGGCTGCCTTTGGATATAGTGACAGGGCTTCTCATGTTGCAACTGCTCCAGACATAGGCAGAAACAAGCTTGTTTGAGGGCTTGTCTGGAGCCTGTGCTTTCCCCAAGGGAGGAGTGAGGCCCAACTCAAGTGAAATCCCTCCCTTAAGGAATTCAGACACCAGGGCATGGTAATTTGAAGCCATTAAAACCAGCCTACAACCTCTCCTCTGTCTCCACCATGCCCACAACAGGGAGAGTCTGCCAAATTTAAAGGTACCACATCATCTTATGCTGGTGGGACCTGCAGGCAGACAAGCACCACATACTGTGCAGGATAAGAAAGACAGAGTCCAGAGATTTCACAAAAGTCTTTCAACCTGCAGGATCTCAGGGAAACCAGATATAGGTGACTTTTTCCTCCTGACAGGAGGTCAGTTTGGTCTGGAAAATTCAGCTGGGGTCTATAATACCTAAGGAGACTCTCCTAAGGGTGGGTGGGGGGGAAGGCACCATACAGGCAGGGCAAGAAAGAAGAAGACAAGAACAGAAAAATTCTCCTCTGTTAAACAAAATCTAAGCTGGTTGGTCCAGAAAAAGCTGAACTGAATGTCAAAGAACAGACAGACAACAAATTCATCTAGCAAGAAAACCTTAGGTAAAAGAAGTGAAAACAATCTCCAGAATAATCTAATTAAGGTAATTCAGTGCCTAGACACCAGGAAAAAATAACAAATCACACTAGGAAAATTGAAGATATGGCCCAGTCAAAGGAACAAACCCACAATTCAAATGAGATACAGGAGTTGAAACAATTAATTCAGAATATATGAACAGACACGGAAAACCTCATCAAAAATCAAATCAATGAATTGTAGGAGGATATAAAGAAGGCAAGGAATGAACAAAAAGAAGAAATGGAAAGTCTGAAAAAACAAATCACAGAACTTATGGGGATGAAAGATACAGTAGAAGACATGAAAAAAAACAATGGAAACCTACAATGTTAGACTTCAAGAGGCAGAAGATAGGATCAGTGAACTGGAGGATGAAACATGTGAAATCTGACAAGCAAAAAAATATAGAGGGAAAAAATGGAGAAATATGGGCAGGGACTCAGGGAATTGAATGACAATATGAACCACATGAATAATTGTGTTGTGGGTGTCCCAGAAGGAGAAGAGAAGGGAAAAAGAGGAGAAAAACTAAGGGAGGAAATTATCACTGAAAATTTCCTAACTCTTATGAAAGATTAAAAATTATGGATCCAAGAAGTGCAGTGTATCACAAAGGGAATAGATCCAAATAGATATACTCCAAGACACTTACTAATCAGAATATCAGAGGTCAAAGAGAAAGAGAGAATCTTGAAAGCAGCAAGAAAAAAGCCATCCATAGTATACAAGGGAAGCCCAATAATACTCTTTGTAGATTTCTCAGTACAAACCATGGAGGTGAGCGACAGTGGGATGATATATTTAAATCACTAAAAGAGAAAAACTGTCAACCAAGAATTCTATATCCAGAAAAACTGTTCTTCAAAAATGAGGGAGAAATTAAAACATTTTCAGACAGAGAAATCACTGAGAGAATTTGTGACCAAGACACTGGCTCTGCAAAAAATACTAAAGGGAGCACTAGAGACAGATACGAAAAGACAGGAGAGAGAGAGGTGTGGAGAAGAGTGTAGAAATGAAGACTAGGAGTAAGGTAAATAGAAGGAAAATCAGATATGGCATATAAAATCCAAAAGGCAAAATGGTAGAAGAAAGTACTACCCATACAGTAATAACATTAAATGTTAACGGATTAAACTCCCCAATCAAAAGACATAGACTGTCAGGATCCATCTATATGCTGTCTACAGGAAACACATCTTGGACACAAGGACAAACATAGATTGAAAGTGAAAGGTTGGGAAAAGATATTTCATGCAAGTAACAATCAGAAAAGAGCAGGAGTAGCTATACAAATATCCAACAAATTAGACTTCAAATGTAAAACAATTAAAAGAGACAAAGAAGAACTTTATGCATTAATAAAAGGAACAATTCAACAAGAAAACATAACTGTCATAAATATTTATGCACCAGGCCAGAATGCTCCAAAATACATGTGGCAAACACTGAAAACACTGAAAAGAGAAATAGACACATCTACCATTATACTTGGAGACTTCAATTCCACACTGTCATCAATGGACAGAACATCTAGACAGATGATCAATAAAGAAACAGAGAATTTGAATAATACAATAAATGAGCTAGACTTAACAGACATTTATAGAACATTGTACACCACAACAGCAGTTCATTCTCAAGGATAGACCATATGCTGGGTCACAAAGCAAGTCTCAATAAATTTAAGAAGATTGAAATCATACAAAACACTTTTTCAGATAAAAAAGTAATGAAGTTGAAAATCAATAATAGGCAGAGTGCCAGAAAATTTACAAATACGTGGAGGCTCAACAACACACTCTTAAACAACCAGTGGGTCAAGGAAGAAATTACAAGAGAAATCAGTAAATATCTCGAGGCAAATGAAAATCAAAACACAACATATCACAACTTATAGGATGCAGCAAAGTCAGTGCTAAGAGGGAAATTTATTGCCCTAAATGCCTATATCAAAATAGAAGAAAGGGCAAAAATTGAGAATTAACTGTCCACTTGGAAGAAGTAGAGAAAGAACAGCAAACTAGCCCCAAAGCAAGCAAAGGGAAAGATATAATAAAGATTAGAGTAGAAATAAATGAAATTAAGAACATGAAAATGATTGAGAAAATCAACAAAACCAGAAGCTGGTTCTATGTGAAAATCAATAAGATTTTTGGACCCTTAGCAACATTGACAAAAAGAAAAATAGAGAGGGTGCAAATAAATAAGATCAGAAATGGAAGAGGAGACAACCACTAACCTCACAGAAATAAAGGAAATAATGACAGGATACTATGAACAACTTCATACTAATAAATACAACAATGTAGATGAAATGAACAACTTTCTAGAAAGGCATGAACAACCAATTTGAGTCAAGAAGAAATAGTCTACCTCAAGAAACAAATCACAGGTAAAGAAATTGAATCAGTCATTAAGAAGCTCCCCCAAAAGAAAAGTCCAGGACCAGATGGCTTCACATGTGAATTCTACCAAACATTCCAGAAAGAATTAGTACCAATCCTGCTCAAACACTTCAAAAAAATTAAGAGGAGGGAAAGCTACCTAACTCATTCTATGAAGCCAACATCACCCTCATACCAAAGCCAGACAAAGATATTACAAAAGAAAAACTAAAGACCAATCCTTCTAATGCATATAGATGAAAAAATCCTCAAAATTTCTAGCAAATCGAATCCAGCAACACATTAAAAGAATTATTACACCATGACCAAGTAGGATTCATTCCAGGTGTGCAAGGATGGTTCAACATAAGAAAATCAATTAATGTAATACACCATATCAACAAATCAAAGCACAAAAACACATTATCAGCTCAACTGATGCAGAAAAGGCATTTGACAAAACTCAACATCCTTTCCTGTTGAAAACACTTCAAAGGATAAGAATAGAAGGAAATTTCCTCAAAATGATAAAGGGAATATATGAAAAACCCACAGCTAATATCATCCTCAATGGAGAAAAACTTAAAACTTTCCCCCTAAGATCAGGAACAAGACAAGGATGTCCACTATCACCACTGTTATTCAACATTGTGTCAGAAGTTCTAGCCAGAGCAATTAGACAAGCAAAGGAAATAGAAGGCATCAAAATTGGAAAAAAAAGAAGTAAAACTCTCGCTGTTTGCAGATGATATGTTACTATATGCCAAAAACCAAAAAAATCCACAGCAAAACTACTAGAGCTAATAAATGAATACAGCAAAGTGGGAGGTTACAAGATCAACACTCAAAAATCTGTAGTGCTTCTATACACTAGTAATGAACAACCTGTGGGGGAAATCAAGAAAATAATTCCATTTACAATTGCAACCAAAAGAATAAAATCTTTGGGAATAAATTTAACTAAAGAGACAAAAAACCTATACAAAGAAAGCTACAAGAAATTGTTAAAAGAAATCACAGAGGACTTAAATAACTGGAAGGCCATACCGTGTTCATGGATTGGAAGACTAAATATAGTTAAGATGTAAATTCTACCTAAATTGATTTACAGATTCAATGCAACACCAACTAAAATCCCAACAACTTACTTTTCAGAAATAGAAAAACCAATAACCAAATTTATCTGGAAGGGCAGGGTGCCCTGAATAGCTAAAAATATCCCGAGGGAAAAAAAATGAAGTCGGAGGTCTCATGCTACCTGACTTTAAGGTGTATTATCAAGCTATAGTGGTCAAAACAGCATGGTACTGGCATAAAGATAGATATACTGACCAATGGAACAGAACAGAGTGTTCAGATATAGACCCTCTCATCTATGGACAATTGATCTTTGATAAGTCAGTCAAGCCAACTCACCTGGGACAGAGGAGTCCCTTCAGTAAATGGTGCCTAGAGAACTGGATATCCATATGCAAAAGAATGAAAGAGAAACTTTGTCAAGAAAGTAAAAAGACAGCTGACACAATGGGAGACAATATTTGGAAATGACATATCAGATAAAGGTCTAGTATCCAGTATGTATAAAGAGATTGTTCAACTCAACAACAAAAAGGCAGACAATCCAATTACAAAATGGGCAAAAGACTTGAACAGACACTTCTCAGAAAAGGAAATACAAATTGCCAAAAGGCACATGAAGAGATGCTCAACTTCCCTGGCTATTAGAGAAATGCAAATCAAAACCACAATGAGATATCATCTCATACCCACCAGAATGGCCATTATCAATAAAACAGAAAATGACAAGTGCAGAAGAGAATATGGAGAAAGAGGTACACTTATCCACTGTTGGTGGGAATGACAAATGGTACAACCACTGTGGAAGGCAGTTTGGCGGTCCCTCAAAACTAAATATAGAACTGCTATATGACCCCGCAATACCATTGCTAGGTATCTACTCAGAGGACATGAGGGCAAGGACACAAATGGACATTTGCACACCTGTGTTTATAGCAGTGTTATTTATAATTGTGAAGAGATGGAAACAGCCAAAATGTCCATCAACAGTGGAGTGGTTAAACAAACTGTGGTACAAACATACAATGGAATATTATACAGCTGTAAGACAGAATAAAGTTGTGAAGTATGTAATAACATGGATGGACCTTAAGGACATTATGGTGAGTGAGATTAGCCAGAAATAGAAGGACAAATACTGTCTGGTCTCACTGATATGAACTGACATTAGTGAATAAACTTGGAGAATTTCGTTGGTAACAGAGACCATCAGGAGATAGAAATAGGGTCAGATATTGGGTAATTGGAGCTGAAGGGATACACCTTGTGCAACAGGACTGAATGTATAAACTCAAAAATGGACAGCACAATACTACCTAACTGTAATACAATTATGTTAAAACACTGAAAAAATTAAAGGAGAGAACTAAGTTTTCTGTCAATATCTGAAAAATGATCTTTAATTGAATTATATATTTTGTTCACATCTCTGACATTTCTTTGATCCTTCAGCTTGTCCTCCTGGACTCTTTTTCTGGCATAATTGAAATCCTCTGTAATGGTAATCTTTTCTGTGCATAAAACTTGCATTATTTGCTTTAATTTTCACACTCCATCCTCTTCAGAAACTTCTCTTTTATTAAGCTCTCTCAAATAACACATGAATGGAACCCTTCAACATCTTAGATGATTGTGCCTATAAATAAAACTCTCCAGTATTAGGTACCAGAAATATTATGACTGTAATCTCTTTAAAGACATGGTAGAAACTTATGTTCATGGATAGATTGCAAGTTTCCACATGATCAATATTTTTTTTTGTATGCTGTTATGGTGGGGTTAACATTTCATTCTTTGTCCGTGTGATTTTCTCATTATTGCAGCACCGTTTGTTGAATTTTTGTTTGTTTTTTCTTTTTTTGTGCACTTGATGTGAGACATGCATGGGGCAGGAATTGAATCCTGGTGTGCATGGCAAGCAAGAATTCTACAACTGAACTACCCTTGTACTCCCTCCACCTGAATAATACTTAATAGACATGTAGACAGAGGCAACTAAAAGAATGCACCTCTCCAGCACTCTCCTCGATAGACACACTGATCATGGTAATTGAGGAAATTCTGGTCTCTATCTTACCATTTGGATAAGCTTGGATGTAAAAAGTGAGCATGTAACCACCAGTGAGAGTGACACTGGAGATAAAAATAGTTTGCATTTGATTGTGAGTTATTTATTTATTATGCTTCTACCTCTATTTCTTTTAGAAAAGTGGCAGAGCTGAAATTAGAACTTTTGATAAAATGAATTGAGTATTTTTACATAACAAATACTGTGTGCTTAACTTTACCATTACCTCTGTTTAGAAGGTCAGTTATTTAGAATGATAAAATTTCTACTTCTTTTTAACAATCTTATTCAGGAATAAGAGTCACTACTAACTTATAGTTCTAGAGTTGTTTAAATATGTCAATGTCATTTTTTAATATTAGCAGTGGAAAATGGTTCATTTGACTGAGATCTATATTTTCCCTTGCACAAATGCAGTGAATAATCAGATACATATCAGCAATGTATCACCATTATTTGTTTTATAAAATATCCACAGTTGGTATGGTTTTAGGTTTCTCAGTAGCAAGAGGTTTTGAATTAAATTATGTTATTTTTAATAAATGTCTCTCAGAAGCAAAGTGTCTGAAATTCACAGTTTGCAAATCTTACTGTTATTGAGTAGGGTCAAGAAATACCAGCAAGTTGTGAGACTATATTCAGAAAATCATAAAAGCAACTGCTGAATTTTTAAGCCTGTGTCATGTGTTAGCTGCTATGGAAGAAAGTCCCGTTAAATATTCATACAGTTTTCTTGAAGTAGGAACTTATCACTAAACCTGTTACCCATTAGAACAGAGAGCTAGAGTGGATAAATAACTGATTGTGGGCCGCAAGTGAGAAAAATGGCAACACTTATAACATGTTGTCAGGATGTGTGGGAATATTTGAGAAAAAAGAATGAAACAAAAAACTGACCATATCTCCAATTGAAACAAAATCCAAAGGAAGTCCAGAGACCAGAACAGAACCTGAGTAGACTTGAAATTAAGATGCAGGTTTTTGATGTCCCAGGACATTTTTCAAGGAAGAATTTGGGAACCAGAGCCATGACCTATGAGAAGAGTGTGCCTCTGTTCACTTCTCCATTACATTGCATTAGTTCAAAGCCACCACTCTGGTCCCCCTCAGCCTGTATAAATTCCTTAAATGAAGATGAACAAAGATACTTAAATCCATGAATCCATGAGCTCTATGCTTTAGGTTTAAAATACACTGTCACAAACTTAAGGTATGTTTGACATATGATTTCATCTTTTTGTTTTGCTTTTCTAAATATGGAAACAGCACATTCTCTTTAAGTGATATATATACACTCTCAAATTCACATACAGACAAATTTACTATGCACATGGAATATATTTTGTAATGTTTATGACCATGTATACTTGAAAGCTACATCATGTTGCAATATAAGATTTATATCATTGATATGCATCTGTAGTGAATTAAAATAATATAACTTCTATGTGTACTGTCATGAGTTCTCAGCATATGTGGCCTTGCTATTAATACTCACTGGAATAACATGGATACTAACATGTTTTTTTTTCTTTCATTCATCTATGGCATCACCCTTCATTGCCACATGATAAAAATATTCTTCTCCCCATGTCCTACCATGATGCACAGAACTGCAAATGGCAAGCTTTCCATTCCCCATTCTTACTTGATCAATTGTTATAGCTCTACCCATATAATATTATAAAGGCATAGTCCTTAGGTCCACCACAACTTTTCCCCCATATCACCAGCTGAGAGCACCATGCTCCTGATGTACTCTCAATGGACCCTGTGAGGCATGTCTCTCCTCTCTCCTCTACATTCTCACAGTATGTAGTATACCTGTGGATACTAACATGTTTTTTTTTCTTTCATTCATCTATGGCATCACCCTTCATTGCCACAATGGACTACCCACATAAAGAGCCTTAAAGCTCAATATCTATATAAAAGTGGGGTATATGAGGAATCTACTATAAGTAAAAAAGGATTTAGGCCCAGCCAAAAATGAGGCAACTTCCCTTTGGTTAATCCTCTGCTCTTGCTTCTTTGCTTTAAAGACAGTTTCTTTGATCCCACCAAACATGAGACCACTAAACTTCAGAGAGTAGATCTAAAGACTTATTTCTCCTGGCCTGAGGAAAGAAGGAAGTGGACATTGTCCACTTTCCCATTCCAGGAACTCCAGTCTACTATCCTGGCCAAAGGCATTTTGATGCTCCATTTGAGAGGGTTAAGATTGCAGGGTTTGAAGAAAAAGTCCATAATCTAAGAGACAAGGTTCCAGATAACATGATCTGGCTGCACATTAAATACCATTAGATTTTTAAAAGTTTAGGAGAGTGTGGTATGTCCTTTTTCTCAGTTTTGATTTATTTTCAAATTGTTTATTAGTAAGGATATTGAACTGTATTTCTCCATATTCCAATTGGACATTTTGTTAATCAGTTTCTGATTGTCTTTCTTATTCATTATTCTGTGGATTTGATCTTGTTGTGGGGCACACCAAAAGAAAGACCACACAAGTCAAAGCAATTTGCAAGCCATTATGAGTCTTTATTATCCAGCTGGAAACTGCCTCAGAAACCCAAGAAGGAAGATTCAGAGAGCAGCCCCGAGAGATTCTCAAGGGGGGCTTATAAAGGCAAAAACCACAAGCATATCCACAGAAGCAGGAAAAAGGATATTATCTTTTTAGAGTCACATCTTAGTTTGCAGCTGTAAGCAAGTAAGCTTATCTACAGAAGCAGAGGAATGCCATTTTCTCTTGCACAATACATCCCATTCTTTTAGTTTCTTAACAATGATTATTGTTCAATTTTAACTCTTGGGAACTTTCCACCCTGGATCCTGTGACTCCAGATACCTTCTTCTTGCTAGGGCCTGATTTATTGCTCCTAAACCCCACAATCTACATTAGCTTTAAAAAAAAACTGCTGTATATTAAATACATTAAACATCTTTGTGTGATTTTTACTGTGGAAAGTAGTTTTATTAGTAGTAACTGATTTTTAAACATTTATGATGTTTACTATTATTTCCAAACTTCCAAAACTAAAATTCTTCCAAACAAACATTAGAAATATTTTGTTCAATATATCAAATTCATTAAGAGATACTGATTGTGAATGTGTTCAAACTACAAAATAATTAGAGAAGAGATAATAAATTGAAAAAAGTATCACACTGAAGGAACAGATGATGAGCCTCCTTTAATCTATATCTTCTTTAAGAAAATCCTTTACATCTCTCAGTGATGGATTGTGGCCTCATGTTCCTCATTTGTTAGAATATTTTAAGCATATTTTATCAGTGAGAACAATGCGTTTGGATATCATCCCTTTGAATATCTATAATTATTTGGGCTGGAAAGTCAATAATTGTATTATTATTTTGCTGGTTTGAAAGGATGCATGGACCCTAGAAAAGCCATGTTTTAATCTAAATCCCATTTCATAAAAGCAGAATAATCCCTATTCAATACTGTATGTTTGAAACTGTAATCAAATCATCTCCCTGGAGATTTGATTTAATCAAGAGTGGCTGTTAACCTGGATTATGTGATGACATGTCCACTCATTTGGGTGTGTCTTGATATGTTTCTGGAGCTCTATAAAAGAGGATACATTTTCAAGAATAAAAAAGAGATTCAGAGAGAGCAGAGCAGAATGGCACAGCCACAAGAAGCAGAGTCCACCAGCCTGTGACCTTTGGAGATGAAGAAGGAAAATGCCTCCCAGAGAGCTTCATGAAACAGGAAACCAGGAGAAGAAGCTAGCAGATGATGCCATCTTCACCATGTGCCCTTCTGCTTGAGAGAGAAATCCTGAACTTCATTGGTCTTCTTGAACCAAGGTATCTTTTCCTGGATGCCTTTGATTGGACATTTCTATAGATTTGTTTTAATTGGGACATTTTCTTGGCCTTAGAACTGTAAACTAGCAACTTATTAAATTCCCCTTTTTAAAAGCCATTCTGTTTCTGGTATATTGTATTCTGACAGCTAGAAAACTAGAATAATTATTAAATATTTTCTGTAAGGATTACATTAATGCTAATAATAAATTTGAATGATGTAGACATGAGAACATAGCATGCTTAAATAAGGAAATTAATGCATTTTTTGGCTTTTTAGTAGTCATAGCTTTTATTTCATTTAATAATTTACTGCCTATAGCAGAGGACAAATTTATATAATGATAATGGACAATCTTTATTTTTGATTTAATAGTGCACTGGTAATGTTTGATTTTAATGTATTAACTTCCTAATTTAGATGGGTACAATTTTCCCATTCCAGAATTGCAGTAGTTCATACATACACCTTTACATTTTCAAAAAAATTAAATTAGCAAATATCTTGAACACTGTTTCCTGTGATGACACAAACCATATCTAGTCATTTTCTGATATATTTTATAACTTCAAGATTTGTCAGTCATTCAAGTACATATTCAGCCTACTTCAGGATTTTCCACCCCCTCTTTATGTGCCCATACTGATCATAGGAAAAGGGAAGTGAAGAGACACCTGTTTATGACCAGTCTACATTAGACCAGGTGCACAATTATCACCCTTGGTTTCTGACTCTTGGAACCAATCAGCATGGACTTCTCTGTACCTTGCTGGCTCTAGTCAGGTTGGACATCTGCCAACTTTTGCTGCAACCATGACCCAGTTTCAGCCAATTCCAAATATGGAGGTTCTTAGCTTAATTATCCATAATCCCCAGGGGAAAGTTATATTCTTGTTTATGTTCATGTGATATTTTCAGAAATTGCAAGAAAGTTGGGCTCCTCCTATGAACATGTTGCCATTTTGGCAGAAGTCACATCTGGTAGACCATGTCCATAGTTCCATGTGGGGAAAGCCCCAGAGTGACTTCTACCTGATCATACATATTCTAACAGCTGAACTTTCTATACATTTTGACAATTCCCAAACACTTCACTGAATTCTCTGTAGTTTGGAAAGTGATAACACACCACCTACAACCACTCAAGGACATGGCTGGTGCAACATGTAGGGTTAAACTCAATGTTCTTGATTACTGTCTGTTCTGCTTGGCACAAATTGGCATGTGGGCAGTGAGAATAAGGTATCAGTCAAATTAGATTATTTCCAAGTTTCATTAATATTTGTATGTACTAAGGAAGGATGTTATACAAAAAAAGCCCTAAGAATTTACAGATAAAAATGTGATTCTTTGATTCTCCAGTTCTGCTAATGTCCTCTCTTCCTTGGGTCTGTTGACAAAGGGGAGAAGGAAGGTTTCAAAGCAACTGATACATTTCTATGGCTGTAAATCTATTTTACATAAGAATTATAATCTTATTACACATTGTATATTCAGCTTCAGAAGTTCTGCAGCTTTGCTTGTGTAAGAACCTTGAAATTCCTGTAGATGGAAATTCTGCAGACACTCACCGTGGTAGAAACATACCCAATTTCCCTAATATCTGAAGAGAATCTTCCACAGTGGCTTCTAGAGTGATTGATGTGTTATTACACAATTCCCACACTGAAAGTAAAAAAGATATTCAAACAGACAACTTAAAAATAAAAAAATCTGAAATATAATAGAAAAGAGAAAGATTTAATCATAACTTGAAAACATGGATCTATTTATTTATTTATTTATTTGGTCCATGGTCTGGTAATCAAACCCAGGTCTCACACACAAAAGGCAGGCATTCTACTCATTGAACTACCTATGCACCCTGGATTCATTTATTTTTAACAACAATAATAATACACAGCATTATTTTATATCTGCACCATTTATTTTTGCAGTAATAATTATGTAAAATTTCAACCTCAGATTTTTCTCTTGACCTTACATCACAAATATATGTTCAGTTTACCTGATTTACATTTTAAAATTGCCCATTCACTTTTTAGTATAAAATAATGTAAGCTTTAAAGGAAGCTCAGCTAAAGAATTATGGGGGTCAGACAAAGGAGAAGTTAAAATTAAGTCTCTAAGAAAATGGGGTCAGGGCAAAACATCATGGACAATTGTTAATTTAGGAGGCTAATGAAACATGGTAACATTTTCACTTTTGAAGCTAATGGGAAGCAAGGAACTCAGGAGAAGGAAAACTGATTATGAGTAGGGCAAAAGTGGTAAAAACTATGTCATGAACAACAAAAATCTTGTAATTCAATTTGGCTGGATTATAAGGCAAATGAAGTTAACAAGATGAAATTACATATTTATTGCCATATAATTAAATAAAAAATATTTTAGATGACACCAACATTTTAATGAATTTCACTAAAAACAACAATGATCATAAAAACATATATTTGCCTATCATTATGTGGTTGTAAATTGTAGAATAGCATACACCTCAGTTTGCCAAATGCAGAGAGTCCTGGATTTTGCTTGTTGTCCTGAAAATTATTAGTAGTACCTCCTTTCATCATTAATAGTGTCCTCTTTTGATAATAAATTGTGTGGTTGTCCTACATATAAGCTGTTAAGAAAAAGATTGACTAACTTCTTAAAACATTTTTACTCTGGCCTCCCTTCTTTTATCATTGTCTGGCTTAGGCTAAATTAATCTTTCTCCTGAAATTGAGAACCCAAATATGTATTGTGTGCAGAGGCATGTCCATATGTGTGTGCACATGTCCCTTCAATTGTATGTGTGCATACTATATGGGAATGTATTCAAAGTTTTCATGATTAATCTAATATAAAGTTATCTTAAATAGCCTTCTACTGCCTCACAAGAACCAACTTTAGTTTTCTAACTCAAAACTCACCTTATTATTAGTGTTTTCCTCAGAAGATAACTTATTCATTAAAATTTATATTTCCATTAATGAGTTGCAAGGAAATGGAAGGGGTGAACATAGAACAGTTGGTTTTATTTTGGGATCTCCATTTATTAATTTCTTGCCTATGTGCCATGGGGTTGATCCCTACTATGAAATGATCATATCAATAGCCAGTTAATACCAGATAAGAGGAACATTTCAAAACAAAACAAAAGTTACCCCAACCAAGTAAATATAGGGACATTCAATAGCCTCAGAATGAGAATTATTGACAGTTGTGCTGCAGATGGTATAATTAATGTATTTAGTATATAGCATATTGATTTATGGATATTGATATAAATACTTTGAAAATTCAGAATGCTGATTACTAGAAGGATATATTATTTTCTAAGCAATGGTTATACCTTAATGCAAAGAAAACCTACCTTGCAACCATCTCAGTAACTCTATGTGATATTTTACTTTTTCTTTTTTAAAAATAATTAACAGAAAAAAGGTTTACATGTAATTAAGGTGTGGTATCAGCTACTCTTGCCTTGGTCTAGGGAATTTAAAAAAAATAACTACACATTCTGCATTTTAGAACATGACAGGCATACTATATTTGACAAGAAAATGCAGGTAATTTAGAAATTATGTAAACTGTTATATTTCTAAACCAATTAATAAATGAAGATAAAGTGCCAATTATTGCAGAAAGCAATGTGGTTCAATTAAATAAAGTAAGGGATGCATGAGACTTGTCATGGAGGAAATAGTTGGAGAAAACTCTTCATTTATCTGCTCTAACTAGTCAAAACAAAAAGAAAAATACTTATATAAACTCCATTTGAGATTTATCTCTTATCTTGGGTACCTGGTGAATTTCCTCCTCCTTAATGACTCAGCTTAAATAGCACCATACAAGGAAGGCATTCAGAAAGATCCTCTACTTCACTAGGGATTTTTTATTCCATTTTATTTTTCACTCCCTTGGTATACTGTCAACCACCCTGTTTTAGTTTGCTAGCTGCCAGAATGTGATATACCAGAAATGGAATGGCTTTTAAAAGGGAGAATTTATTAAGTTGCAAATCCACACATCTAAGGCAGTGAAAATGCCCCAACTAAAGCAAGGTTATAGAAATGTCCAATCTAAGGCATCCAGGTAAACATAACTTGGTTCAAGAAGGCTGATGATGTTCAGAGTTTCTCTCAACTGGAAAGACACATGAAAATCATGGAAAATCTGCTAGCTATCTTTCCCAGCTTCTCGTTTCATGAAGCTCCCCAGGGGACATTTCCATTTTTCATCTCCAGAGGTCTCTGGCTGCATGGGCTCTGTGGTTATCATACTCTCTCATGGCTCTAAAAAGGACTTTATCCAAAATCATTCCCCTTTTAAAGGATTCCAGTAAATTAATCAGACCCATCTGGAAATGGTGAAATCACATCTCCCTCTATTCAAAAGTTAATACCACAGTTGTGTGAGTCACATCTCCATGGAGATAATCTAATCAAGTTTCCAATATGCAGTGCTGACTAGGGATAAAAGAATTGGATGCTTTCACAAAATTGGATCAAGATTAAAACATGACTTTTCTAGGGCACATAATCCTGTCAAACCAGTACATTACACCCTCTGGACCCTAAAAAAGACATGTTATTCCCATATACAAAATACGTCCATTCTATCACAATATAAGAAATCCTTAAACAATTTCAGTAACAATATAAATGCAATGCAAGGTTAAAAACAATACAAAGTCTTGTGAAAGTCAGGTACAGGCATGGACAGTCCTTAGGCAAAACTCTCTTCTGGCATTCAACTGATTGGTTGAAGGAAATCATTACAGGAGGAAAACTCCTCAGTTCACTGTAGATGTAATCAGCTATAAATAAAATCATCTCACTGATGATTTTAGTCCATTAGGTCTCCTCACTGTATCAACAGGCTAGAGCTTGCTTGACCAATGTGGGCCCCATAATCTTCCCACATTTGACACAAGAACCTAAACATCATACATGCAAACTTCCCAAATTCACATAAAAACAGATATTGTGAACAGATCTGCATCAAATAAAGCGAATGCATGAGAACAATATTTTAACAACTGTTGCATCCAAATAAGGACATTTCACTATAATGTAAAATTTACTCCCCAAAATCCCAACTCCAAAGTAAGTTAACAGGATGGAAATTTAAGACTAAATTTTATATTAAGGGTGAACATTTATAACGCTGTAGAAGAAATGAGTGTGTAAGGGTATTAGAAAACTTCTGTGCTGGTTTGAAACTGTGTACCCCAGAAAAGCCATGTTATTCTAATCCATTCTTGTGGAGACAGACATAGTTTGTGGTGCAACATTTTTCTTAGGCTGTTTCCATGGAGATATAACCCAGTCCACTCAAGGTGTGTTTTAATCCTCTACTGAAGTACTTTAAGAGAGCGCAGAGAGAGAGAGAGCTCAGAAAGAAAATACCTCAGAAGAAGCCAAGAGGACCTACAGGAGCTGATAAGACCATTTTGAAACCAACCCAGGATAGAACTAGCAGTTGTCACCGTATGCTTTCCCATGTAAAGAAGGACATAGGAACCCCAGATGCAGCCTGAAAAAGCCAATCAAGTTCTGGTATACTGCATTCTGACAGCTTTAGCAAACTGAAACAATGTCATATAAAATAGTAGAAACACATCATTTTATTGACAAAGGAAATTAAAATGGAAATATCAAAGGAGAGAAAAAAAGGACCTGACTAATTTTGCATCCTCTTCTAGCTCTTTTTATAAAGGCTAACATTTTGTTTCTGTGGCAGTATAATTTCTGTTATCTCTAATGAGAACACAGCTTCAAAAAGAAGAATGCATGCTGCAACTAATAATAATTCTTTTTAATGATGTTTTAGAATACTATGAAATAATTAGAATTTGATGTAATTGAAGTTTGACTTATTTTAAGTTCCTAGATTCCCTTAGAAGGCAAAGGCATATGGAAGAGACCTTTGTGATTAACATTTAGTCCTAAAGTTTAAATAGCTAAATAATTGATAAATCTAAAGAATAAGCTTCTTGAAACTGATTTTATTAATTTAGATGACTCAGAAAACTTCATTGCCCTTATTAACAGCTACATTCATTTTTTCATCTTTTAAATCATTGGCCAATACAGCACAGGCAAATGACTTTACTGAATATTTTAGCAGAGCTTGTCCAGTAAGGGTTATTTTCTCCTGGGTTGAAAACATTGCACTTATCTAATTTAAAGAACCCTTTTATTTGGATGAGCCTTATGCAGACTGAAAACTGTTAAATGAATAATCAGAAATAGTTCATCCTCACTGTCATGATACTTCTGTTATCCTTAGGTTCTATGTATTTCAATTGACATTTAATTTGAAAGAGTTGAAATAATACTTTGATTTTCTAAGTGGATCTGAATAAATCGTTACCAGATTTTTCTCTTATTGGACACAAAGGAATATTATCAATTAACTCTATCCTGGTCCAGTAATTTAGGCAAATTGCATTAAGAGTATATGATCATCCCTCCTTCCCTACTCCCCACCATCAGTCATAACTAAAATATTAAACATTAAGGCTTCATGACAGTGAGGGGAAACATAAAGAGATTTAAGGGCTAGAATAATGAGATACCCAGTTCAGGAATGAAGCAAGCTTTCATTGATGAAATACTTGAACAATAACCCTGGGGTTCATTAAGCCCACTTTCAGATTTGTGCCTCCTGAGTATCCACCTAAATTAATCATCATGGGACTAGTTGGTAACACCCAGAAATCAGATATATGATGCAAGCAGGGGTCCTATGAGAAATGAGAGGCCAAGAAGTCAGTGCAACTCTGGGACTGAGACAACACTTGTTAGGTGAGTGCTCCAAGAAAGCAAGCAAGAGGAAGTCAGATGTTGGTGAAATTGCAAGGCTAATGGAGAGCAGGGCTCACTGACTCAACAAGCAAAACTTCTAACATTTGAATTAAATAATTCTTTTTACCTGGGGTCAGTCAATAAACAATATGTCAGTCTAATATAGAGGTCTTAATGTGTTGAATATGTAGAATAGTAATTCACTACAAAATTATTCCTATGAATATTTTTTATCACTCATATTGTTCATTTATATTGTTCTTATATATATATTTATATATATATAATTATTGGGGCAAAATATTTAGTTTACCATGCACAATATCTCTGCTTTTATTATTTTCTACTCATTCTCCGCAAGGTTGTGGAGAGAAGAAAATCTTTAATATGCATTTAACAACATTAATGACATACAAATAAATATTTTCAAACAAATCCTATGCACTTACATGGAATAACACCCAGCAAAGAACAATAAAAACAAAGTATAAAGTGAAAGTATATCTGCTTCATTGGTATTTGAAGGCTTTTACATGGAACAGACTGACAACAATATACATTCACAGATGGGAAACAAAAATGACTTTCAAATAATGAAAGACTAAAGCTTATAAGAGACAAAATGTATAAATTAGATAGAAACAAATTATTTATGAACTCAAGAGAAGAAAAGAAAACAGTGACAGAATGAGGATAATTTCTCCCAAGGAGAAGCCAGGGAGGAAACCAAAGATTTGAAGTAAAACCCCCAAGACATAATGTGATCCCTGGTTCATCAGGAAAGGTTGATTCAGCAGAGATAAAAGCATTGTGTATTATGTCTGTTCAATGTGAGAACCACATGGAAGAACTATTAGCTCTGTAGCAGTAAGTGATCCTAATTGAGCATGGTTCTGTGAGATGCTCAGGATTCCAAGTAGTTTTTTGGTCATAATTTTTCCAAGCTTTGTTATTTGGGAATTTACCCCCATTTGTATTGTCATCATCAATTCACTCATAGTTTATTATGAGGGAGTTCACTCATATAGGAATTGTATCAGATTTTCTGATATATATTATTTGGGGTGGCATAATTTTGTATTCTTACAGAATTTTTTTAAAGTGACATGGTAGAAATTAAAAGTGGTCACACAGTCCATATCAATCTAAGAATTAACACATTCAGAGATATATTTCAAAATCTCAAATATAGTTTATGTTTATTACCTATTGTGGTACTGAAGTAGTGAACTAAAAGGAAGCATGAAAAATAGATTGTCTGTAAATACACCACTATCAGATATGTGATACTGTACTACTGTATACACACACACAAACACACACAAACATACACAAAATAGGCAGAAAGAAAGATTAAGTAGACAGGCAAGTAGATAGGTAGATATATAGATTCTGAAAATAAATCCAAAGCAAAGCGCTAACCTATAAACGTGGTTAGATGACAACCTAAGGTTTTGCATTTGCAATTGGTGCATATTTTAAATCATGATTTTGCTGAAATGAAATGTCAATATGTCACAATGTAGGTTCTTTGCAAATATACTATACACCAATGGTTGCAAATAAGGAAATAAGTGAATGAGAATCAATTCTAGCTAGTATCAGAAAAGAGAGGCTTATATCTCTGGGTTTGCTGGAATAATTTTCAGTGAGAAATACTGTCATAACCACCATTGTCCATACCAAATCTAACTTTCATAATTAGGAATTTCTAGATTATGAGTTGTAAGTAAAAAAAACAGTAGCCTAGATATTTATTCTGACAAATAGTTCAAGGTTTTCATATATATATCAAATTTAATTAAAATAAGCTAAACATGTAGCTTGGTGTGACTGTTTCCTGAGGGAAAACTGCCTTTGTGAATTTCTAATATCACTAAAGAATATTGAGTAAGGTTTTTCATTTCATTGAAATCAGAATATGAAATTCCAATGAAATCAGAGGCAATATTTCACATGAAATAACTTTCAATGATAGATATTTCAGCTGCTTTTAAGTCATCAATTTATTTCAGAGATAATGACCCTAAAGGAAGCATTATTTATGTTTCCATGCTTTAAAAACATTGTAGATTAAGGCTATGCCAACCCTTCCATAGTGGCAAAAGAAAACTACTTATCCTTTGAAGCTTCAATTTTGTTGTCAATAAAACATATACAATGATGCTTGAAACAAATATAAAAGATAAAATATTTACAATGTATCAATATGCTTGTCACACAGGGACAGTGAATAAAAAATCAGTTAGCATAACTATTAGAAAGTCACAGTTAGCTCTTCACCTCAGTAAAGACTATACCACCAGCTGTAGCTGTACCAGATCACTGCTTGCTGGGCACTAGGAAGTAAATGAGATCCAAGAAAACATGAGGAAAATCGATATGTCATTTTTTTCTTAGAAGAAATCTATATTTATATGCTATTGGGATGTTGACACCTCATTATATATAATTCATAACTGATAATTATTATATACACCCATATCTAATTTCACTTAATTCTATTCCTTAACCATTTGCAAAATTCTCCCCATTCATTTCAAGACTATGACCTCAAAATATCTTAATCTAGTTATCAAGACTGTCATTTATCAAATCCATCCCCTTAAGTGCTAGTATAGTAGATGTATTAAAGGGCCCCCATTAATTAAAATATTTCAGAGGACTTTTTGCCAGTGGATTGAAGTTTACCTCCATAATGATATGATATGATATGATATGATGATATGATATGGTTCCTACTGATAAGCTCAGTGATGAGTTAATTCATTTGTAGATAAGGCATTCCTAAAACTGGGTTCATCATGTCACATGGCCAATGAAAGTCATTGTGAATGAGGCTGAGGAAGAAAAAAATTATGCTGGTGGGAGGACAGGGGAGATTTCCCAAATCAGTATACCCATAGTGATTTTTCAATTGGGTTTTATAGAGGTCAGAGATAGAGAGAGATAATCATCTGAGTTAACAGATTACAGAAATCTGGAGAAATTCAATAATTTTGCTAGCTCAGTTATTTCCTATTCCTTTTAAGATTTGCATCCTGTGTGAAACCTGGGAAAGTTGTCTCCATGTCTAGGGAAATAGATGAAAGTTTATTCATATATTGGTGCAGTCTTTACATTTACATATTGCTTCTTTTTAAATGCCTACGTTCACAGATTGCTTATATTTAAAATCTACTATTACAATTTCCACCTTGCTTTCAGTTTCAAGATTACATTTTAAAAGTTACTGTTACACAGTCTCTCAAGAAATATTTGTTAAATATTAACATGAAGAATCAGTAAATTTGAAGACAAGACTATTGGAATGAAACAGGATGAGGAGCAGAAAGGAAAAACAAGAATTATTAAAAATGAAAATTTCTTAAAAGACTAGTGGAACACCCTAAACTGTAACATTATACACAATATGGGTTTCTCACTAGGTGAAGAAAGAAAGAAAGGGACAGAAGAAATGTTCAATGAAATAGTGACAGAAGCCTTTTTTTTTCATGAGCGGGCACCAGGACTCAAACCCATGTCTCCAGCACAGCAGATGAAAACTCTGCCTGCTAAGCCACAGTGGCCCATCTGTAACAGAAGACTTTTGAAACAGGAAAAGAGGCACCAGAGAAACCCAGAGAATACCAAAGAGTGCAGATAAACTTGAAGAAAATTATCCCCCAACACATACTGCTGAAATTATTGAATACAAAGGACAAAGAAAAACTTCTGAAAACAGCAAGAGAAAAGCAATATGCTATCCACAAGGAAATATCAATAACATTACATGCCAATTAAAAAAAGCTTGCCAAGGGTAGATGGTGAAGTAGAGAGTACCAGGTCCTCTTCTTTCCTGCAGAAAAACTATTCAACAGGGCAAAATGGTCTAAAACAACTATTTTGAGACTCCAAAGGTAAGAAAAATGCTGTGGAGTGTAAAGGGAAGACTAGAAGGAAGAGGCTGAAAAATTACAGTAAAGAACAATAAATTACTCTCTCAATGTGGCAGATACTGGTACCTATCCCTTACTCCTGGGGAGGGTCACAATGGGGTCCAGCACTCTGCTAGCTCAATGGTGACAGAAAGGGACATAAATATAATCTCCCCAATGACAAGATGTGGGCACTGCCAATCACTGATAATTGTTATTGATTCCCTACCTCAGAATGCTGAGGGCCTGTCTTTGTGGGTGACCATTATTTTGCTTTACCATAGAGAAAGGCAGCAGTGGTCATTGTTTCAAACTTCCCTGAAAAATTATCAAAAGCCATGACACAGGGGACACAGAGATGCTACATTTGCTCAGGGCTGCAGGGGATAGTTACTTGAAGATCTGCCTTTGGGGGCAGACCAAGAAAACTCTGCTTTGGGAATCCATGGAGAAAATTTTTGGCACTCTTCCTGATTCCCTCCCAAGGACATTTTGGAGGCAGTCTGAACCCTCTTCATGGGTCCCTGGCCCAAATTCATCTTGGAATGAATGGCCTGGGAATGTACTCTGCTGCATGTACTTCTTCCTTGAATTTGCATTCCAGACAAAAGTGGCTTGAGACAATGAGAGGACATAAAAATCTTTAGAGGCAGAGAGTCAAGTGTAAAGGCTAACCAGCGTCAAAGTCTCAAAAGAGGAAATATTGTCTCCTAGGAAACAAAGGGAACAATGAAATCCCTAGAAACTCCAAAACAACTAACAAGCAAAAGTCTAGGAAAAGACAGGCCCAGAAAAAAGGGAAAAAATAAACTGCAAAACTGCACTCACCTTGGGCAGACCTTCCTGATAGGAGGGAAGAAGCTCAAAAGAAAATCTGTCCTATCACCAGCTCCATACATACTCAAGAAACACACATCTCAGGGAATAAATTTCCAAGTTAATGTTTTAAAATATTAACATACACAACATGCTAAAAAAGAGTGCAAGACAAAAATTAGGAAATGATGGTCCATCTAAAAGAGGATAAAAATCCAGAAAATACAAACAAATAAGAACAGAATGTGAGCATACCAAACAAAGCCTTTTAAAAACCTCAAGATCAACGGCTTGGCCTATTGATTTGGGTGTCCCTAATATTTGGCACAATATCATGAGTTTCCCTGGTGGTAAAGTTTAATATTCCCATATATTTTCTCCCATACTTCAAGGGACTTTGCCAATTCCTTTTCATTATCTGCTTAATATACTCTGGCATGTATACAGGCATTAACTTAAGTTATACAGGATTAAAAGCCTTCATTTTTTATCTGGGCTCCCTGTGTTTGGATTGTTTAAATGATCTATCCATACAGGTTGAGTTAGATTATGTATTATAGAAATTTAGGTTCTGGACATAATGATCCTTTCTTCCTTTGGTCTCAATGACTAGATGAGGTTTCAAAATATAAACAATGTCTTCCTTACCCCTGTATTCTAAATTACCTTAATCCCAACCTAATAGGCTTTGTTCTTCCCACTAAATACCAAGTTATACATATATACAGCAGCATCTCAAATCCAGAAATAAAAATTACTTCTCCAGACTAAATGTGACTAAGAGCTTACAGTCTATGCATTTTCTAAATGAGATCATAGAATATGTGCTGTTTGTTTCTGGTTTGTTTTTACCTCACCAAATGCCACACAGGTTCATTCACAATGTTGCATGCCCACAACTTTGTCACTTTGTAGCAGCACAATATTCAATCATATGTATGCACCATCACTCACCAATCTATTTCTTACTCAATGCACCCTTCAGCCACCTCCATTCATTGGGCACCATAGTGCTGCAGGCAGCCCCTGTTTGTTAAAGCCACTTCCTGTTGCAGCAGGCAGGCTCCTGTTTACTAAGGCCATTCCCTATTTAAAAATCTCCCAGGCCCTAAGGATGGTCAATAGACAGGATAAGAGAAGTCCCTGTGAAACCTACTCCCCACTATCTGCTCATCTGCTTCTGTAAACCCAGCTTCATGCTCTTCTTAATTTAAAGGAGCCAATCATTTGCCTTATCTTTAATGTGTCATCCTGTCTGTAAAAATTGATGTTAACCTTTTGTTCAGGGCTCAGACTTTCCGTGGCTACTTGACTGAGTTCTATGGCCATAGACAATAAAACCTAATTCCTGAACCTTCAGAGCCTTGGACCTGGTTTGTTCTGTTTCTATGTCATTTTCTGGGAAAACTTGCCCCAGGTTTCATGCAACAATAGACAATGTCCAAAGTCAACAGTCCATCAACATTCTCAATTTTAGATAATTTCATTGTTCCCAAGAGAAAGAAAATCAATAAATACACCCTCACCAAGTAGAAAATCCACCTTTCCTTAACACTTGTCCCACCCCCATTATTTACCTCTGGTGTTGCTGTGGTACTATTATTTTCCTGATAAACATAGTCTATCACAATCAATAGTGGTTTCCCCTATACTGCAAACCTATACACTCTCTGTGGAAGATTCACACCTTTACATTGATTCATGCAAGAAACTGCTTATATTTGTAGTGGTAATTTGTCAGACCCAAGCATCTCTACAATAGCTTTCAACCATGTTCACCTTCAATATGGTGATATTAGTTATAGACTCACAGATGAACTACCTTCACTTCTATCCATTCACTTACATTTAAGTTCAACCTCATTAGCTAAATATTCACCCACCTCTAGTTTCAGTGTATCTCTAGGCCATCTATATGCTATACTATAAGCATCTGATTTTAACTTGACCATGGTCATAAAGTGAAATCATGCAGTATCTATCCTTTTGTCTGCCTTATTTTACTCAGCATTATGTCCTCAAGGTTCATTTATCTTGTCATGTGCTTCACAATGTCATTTTGTCTTACTGTTGCATAATAGTCCATTGTATGTATATACCATATTTGTTAATCCATTCATCTACTGGTGGATTCTTGGGTCATTTCCATCTTTTGGCAACTGTGAATAATGTTGTTATGTACATTGGTGTGCAAATGATTGCTTGTTTAACTGCTTTCAATTCTCCTGGTTATGTACTGAGTCATGGTATTGCTGGGCTATAAGGCAACTCAATATTTCATTTCCTAAGGAACCACCAAACTGGATTCCATAGTGGCTGTACTATTATACTTCCCCACAGCAGTACATAACTGTCCCAATTTCTCCACATCCTCTCTAACTTTTGTCGTTTCTTGTTTGTTTAATAGCAGCTATCCTTATAGGTCTGAGGTGGTATCCACTATAGTCTTGGTCTGCATTTCCCTTATAGCTTATGAAAATGAGCATCTCTATGTGCTTTTTAGCCATCTGCATTTGCTCTTCAGAAAAATGCCTATTCATATCTTTAGCCCATTTTATAATTGGGTTGTTTCTTCTGTCATTATTGAGTTGTATGATTTCATCCTATATACAGCCTATCAAATGTTTATCCAATGTGTGATTTTGAAATATTTTCTCTCATTGAGTTGGCTGCCTCTCTTCCCCTTTTTGAGAAAGTCCTTTGAGGCACAAAAGCATTTGATATTGAGGAGCTCCCATTTATCTGCTTTTTCTTTTGTTGCTTGTACTTTGGGTGTAAAATTAATGAAGCTACCACTCTATTACCCAGTCTTGAAGAGGTATCCCTAAATTTTCTTCTAGAAGGTTTATTGTACTGGTTCTGACATTTAAGTGTTTGATCCATTTTTTGTTCATTCTTGTATGGGTGTAAGGTAAGGATCATCTTTCATTCTTTTGGCTATTGATATCCAGTTCCCCCATGTCCATTCATTGAAAAGTGTATTTTGTCCCAATTCAGAAGATTTGCAATCTTGTTGAAGATAAGGTGACCATAGATTTAGTAGTCTATTCCTGCCCTCTTGATTTGAATCCATTGGTGAATACTTCTATCTTTGTGCCAGGACCATACTATTTTGACCACTGTGACTTTATAACAAATTTCAAAATCAGGAAGTGTAAATCCTGCCACTTTTTTCCTTTATTAATTAGAATACTTTTATCTATCAGGGTCTCTTTAACTTTCAGATGATTTAGGTAACTTGCTTGTTCAAGTCTTCAAAGTAGGTTGTTGGAATTTTGATTGGTACTACATTGAATCTGTAGACCAATTTGTGTAGAATTGACATCTTAACTAAATTTACCATTCCTGTCCATGAGCAGGGTGTGTCTTTCCACTTCTTTATATCTTCTTTGATTTATTTAGCAATGTTACATATTTTTCTCTATACAGGCCCTTTACATCCCTGGTTAAACTAATTTCTAGATACTTGATTCTTTTAGTTCTTATTTTGAATAGACTTTTTTTCCTTAACTGACTCCTCACTTACATCATTGCTTGTGTATAGAAACATTACTAATTTTTTAACATTAATTTTGTATCCCACCACCTTGTGGAAATTTTTTATTAGCTCAAATATCTTTGGGGTAGATTTCTCAGGATTTTCCAAGTACAATATTATGTCATCTGCAAATAATGAATGTTTTACTTCTTTCTTTCCTATTTGGATGCCTTTTATTTATTTGTCCTGCCTGATTACTTTAGCTAGAACTGCTAGTACAATGCTGAATAATAGTGGTGACAGAAGACATCCTTGTCTCATTCCCAATCTTAGGGGTTAAGCTTTCATTCTCCCAACATTGAATATGACGCTGGCTATGGGTTTGTTATATATGCCATTTATCATATTGAGGAGATTGTCTTTGATTCCTACCATTTGAAGTGTTTTTATCAGAAATGCTTTTTCAACATTAATTGAGATGATCATGTGATATTTCCCTTTTGATTTGTTAATGTTTTGTTTGATAATAATTGATTTCTTGACTTGAAGCATCCTTGGTAATCCTGATGTAAATCCAACTTGGCCATGGTGTGTAATTTTTTTAGTGTTTTGTTGGACTTTATTTGCAAGTATGTTGTTGAGAATTTTTGCATTTATGTTCATTAAGGAAATTAGACTGCAGTTTTCCTTTTTTATAGCATATTTATCCAGTTTTGATATTAAAGTGATGTCAATTTCATAAAATGAGTTAAGTAATATTCCTTTTTCCTCAGTTTTTTAGAGAAGATTGAGTAGGATTGGTATTAGTTCTTTTTGGAATGTTTGAAAATTATTCTCTGAAGCCATCTGGCCCTGGGCTTTTCTTTGTAGAAAGATTTGTGATGACTGATTTAATCTCTTTACTTGTGAATGGTTTGTTGAGATCTTGTATTTCATCCTGAGTTAGTGTAATTTTTGGGGTGTTTCCAGGAATTTGTCCATTTCATTTAAGTTATCTAGTGTGTTGGTGTATAGTTGTTCATAGTATCCTCATTTTTTTCATTTCTTCAGAGTCTGTGGTAACAACCTCCATCTCATTTATAATTTTGTTTACCTGTATCCCCTCTGTCTTTATTTTGGCAGCCTTCATAGTGTTTATTCTAGTTTGCTAGCTGCTAGAATGCAACACATCAGAGATGGATTGGCTTTTAATAAAAGGGGAATTATTTTGTCAGTTCTTTAGAGGAAAGGCAGCTAACTTTCCACTGAGGTTCTTTCTTATGTGGGAAGGCACAGGATGGTCTCTGCTGGCCTTCTCTCCAGGCCCCTGGGTTCCAACAACTTTCCCCAGGGTGACTTCTTTCTGCATCTCCAAAGGCCTGGGCTGAGCTGCGAGTGCTGAGATGAGGAATGCCAAGCTGTTTGGGCTGTGCTACATTGCACTCTCTCATTTAAGCACCAGTCAATTAAGTCAAATGTCATTCATTGCAGCAGGCACGCCTCCTAGCCAACTGCAGATGTAATTAGCAACAGATGAGGTTCACGTACCATTGGCTCTTATCCACAGAAACAAAACTAGGTACGTTCACCTGGCCAAGTTGACAACTGAATCTATCTACCACAGTGTTCAATTAATTTTACTGAATTTTTCAAAACACCAACTTCTGGTTTTATTGACTCTTTCTGTTGTTCTTTTGTTCTCCCATTCATTTAACTCTGGTTTAATTTTTGTTATTTATTTTTACTTTGTGGTTAGTTTGCTGTTCTTTCTCAAGTTCATCTAGGTAAGTAGTTAAGTCCTTGGTTTTGCACATTTTTATATTTTAATATAGGCATTTAAGACAATAAATTTCCTTTTCAGAACAGCCATTGCTGCATCCCATAAGTTCTAATATGTTGTATTCTCATTTTCATTCATCTCCACATAGCCACTGATTTCTCTAGCAATTTCTTCTGTGACTCATCAGTTGCTTAAGAGTGTGCTATTTAATCTGTATGTATTTGTGAATGTTCTCATTCTTTGCTGGTTTTGATTTTGAGCTTCATTCCATTGCTTTGATAATTTCAATGTTTTTAAATTTATAAAGACTGACTTTGTGCCCCAGCATTTGATTTATCCCTAAGATGTTCCATGAACACTAGAGAAGAATATTTATCCTGGTGTTTTGGGGTGTAATGACCTACATATATATCTATTATGTCTAATTCATTTATCAAATTGTTTACATTCTCTATGCCCCTGCTGATTCTCTGTCTGGTTGTTCTATCTATAGAGGAGAGTGGTGTATTAAAGTCTCCTACAATTATTTTTGAAATGTCTATCACTCCCTTCAGTTTTGCCAATGTCTGTTTCATGTACTTTGGAATTCCTTGATTGGGAGCATAAGCATTTATACAATTCTGTACCTCTTCTTGGTGAATTGTCCCTTTTATTAATATATATTGTCCTTTGTCTCCTATGACGTCTTTACATTTAAAGTCTATTTTGTCTGATATTAGTATACCTAATTCTGCTTTCTTTTGGTTACAACTTGCTTGGAACATCTTTTTCCATCCCTTCATTTTCAATCTTTTTGTATCTTTGTGTCTAAGATGAGTCTCTTATAAGCAGCAAATAGCTGGATTATATTTTTTAATCAACTCTGTAAATCTGTATCTTTTTATTTGTAGGTTTAGTCTTTTAACTTTCAAAATTATTACTCTAAAGATGTTCTTGAATCCACCACCACATCCTTTGGATTTTAATTGTCAGATCTATATATTCTTTTCCCTCTTTCTCTTTTTATCCTTTAAGTTACCCTTATGGGTACTTTACAATTCTGTGCCCTCTTCCAGACCTCCCTCTCCTTTTTTTTTCAGCCAGCAGAACTCACTTTGGTATTTGTTTTAAGACTGGTCTCTTATTAACAGATTCTCTCAGTATTTGTTTGTCTATGAAAATTTTAATCTCTCCCTCAGTTTTGGAGGCCAGTTTGGCTGGGTACTGAATTCTTGGTTGGAAGCTTAACTCTTTCAGCTTCTTAATTATATTATGACACTCTATAGTGCTAGTTGAGTAGCCCAAACTCAGTCTTATGTGGTTTCCCTTGTATGTGGATTTTCTACTTCTTTTCAACATTTGACAGACTGATTAGAATGTGTCTTGGGGATGGCCTATTTGGAGTCATTCTATTTGCGTGTGTTGGGCTTCTCTGATTTGCCTATTTTTGTCCTTTGTAAGGATTGGGAAGTTTTCCCACATTATATCTTCAATTAATCTTCCTAGTCCTTTACTCTTCTCTTCTCATTCTGGAACACTGATATATGTGTGCTTCATTTTGTCCATCATTCCCTGAGATCCATGTCAAATCTTTCTTTCTTTTTTGCCATTTGCTTTTTTGTGTGTTCAAAATCAATAGTTCTGTGCACTAGTTCATTTATTCTTTCTTCTGCCTTTTTAAATGTACTGTTGTGTGTTTCTAGTATATTTTTAATTTAGTCTAAACCATCTTTAATCTCTGTGACTCCTGCTCTTTTTCTATTTAGTCTTTCAAATTCCTCTTTATGCTGTTCTAGTGTCATCTTGATCACCTTTATGTTATTAGCCATGCAAATGATTTTATTTAATAATGTTATATGAAAAATTTGAATAGTTGTTCCAAAGTCTGTGCCTCCTTCAGCACTTTAATTTGATCATTAAGCTAGGCTATGTCTGTCTGTATCTTGGTATGTTTAGTTATCTTCTGTTGCCTTTCAGCATGGAAAAAATCCTGATAGAGGTATTTTGAGAGTTGTTTCCCTTCATAGTTTAAAGCTTTGTATTTTGGGGATGGATGTAAAGCAGGATGCAGGGTGTAGGGCAAGCCACAACAGTGCAGTGACAGGTTGTGGTGCAGGGATAAGCACAAGTTGGGGACACTACATTAGTGTCTTTGAGGGTGCAGGACATTGGATTGTGGAGGTGCAGTGTAAGTGCTGTGGGGATGGCATACAAATCAGGCAGGACTTTGAGTACAGAAACAGGTTACAGCTTGGGGGGCAATGAAGTAGGGTGCAGTTTGAGGTGGATGGGAGAAGATGCATGGATGCTTGTGCACAGGAAGGATGTGGATGGTCACCTGGAGTGTAGGGGTCATGGATATTAAAGCATAGGGTATGGGGTGCTGAGATCAGGGCACATGGAGGGCAGTGCATGGGTGTGTCATTGCACAGAGGGAGGGGTCCAGGGGGGCTAGGTTTTGGATGCATGAGTGTATAGGGTTAGGGCACAAGTTGTGGGGTTTGTGGGACTGAGTTCAGGGGTGGATGGTATTGGATACACAGGGCCCTGGCATGGGTGCACTTCTGTTGTGGGTGGGGCAGGGGAGCACATGTGTCCAGGGCAGGGGTTATTTGGCACAGATGTGCATGTGAGCACTTTCCTGGTGTGAGAGAAGTGTGCTTGTGCCAATGGGGTGGGACAAAGTTGTGCACCTGTGTGAGGCAGTTGGTTGTGGTGCAGTGGCCCAGAGGTTGGTACATAGATGCATGGGTTCCCAGTGGAGAGGTTGTCTGTGCACATGCATGGGTCTGTGGGGTAGGGCCTCATGCTTGCACAGGGCTCAAGAGCAGCAGAGCATGGTTGCACCTGGCTGGGCTGGGGCTGGATTTGGCCAGTGTGGTAGTTAGATTCAGTTGTCAACTTGGCTAGGTGAAAGTACCTAGTTCTGTTGCTGTGGGCATGAGCCAGTGGTATGTGAACCTCATCTGTTGCTCATCATATCTGCAGTCGGCTAAGAGGCATGCCTACTGTGATGAGTGATATTTAATTTAATTGGCTGGTGCTTAAATGAGAGAGCTCAATGTAGCACAGCCCAAGCAGCTCAGCATATCTCATCTCAGCGCTCACAGCTCAGTCCAGGCCTTTGGAGATGCAGAAAAGAATCACCCCAGGGAAGAATGTTGGAACCCAGGGGCCTGGTGAGAAGGTCAGCAGAGATCATCCTGTGCTTTCCCACATAAGAAAAAACCTCAGTTGAAAGTTAGCTGCCTTTCCTCTGAAGAACTATACATTAAATAAATCCCTTTTACTGAAAGCCAATCCATCTCTGGTGTGTTGCATTCCAGCAGCTAGCAAACTAGAACAGCCAGTATGCAAATGTCAGTGCTTTCCTAGAGCTGGGGTGTATGATGAGGGTGTGTGCACACCCACCTGGGGGTGCCAGACACTGATCCACTCATGTGCAGAGCTCAGTGGGTGCAGGTAAATTTGCATGACTGCTAGGATTTGGGGTAAGTGAGGCCCAGATATGAAGGAGAGTGACCACAGCCCAGATACACAGGTGACTGCCCACAAGGGTCAGGGGCCCAAGGGGCTGGGCACATGTGCAAGGATCTTGGGAGGGGTGGGTGAAACAGTACTCTTTCATGGTAGAAGTGTGTTGGACTGGGGCATGTGTACATGCATGCCTGGGATAGGGGGTCATGGTGGAGGCACTTGGAGCATGTTGGGGTTCAAGTGTGTGGTGTCTGGGGGGATTTGTAGGTTTTGGGGCAGGGGGTGGCATGTGTGATGATAGTTTATTCAAGAAATATGGCTTGTCTTACTTCTTTATCTCCTTCTCCCTGCCTGTGCACTCCTGAGGACTCTGCACCTCCATTAGAAAAGGAGTGTATTAGGCTGTTTGCACTAGCTGAATGTTCTCTGGTTCTCTGTGTCTCAATTCTTTAGCTTTTTGAAAGCAGGTCCTCCCTATGTGATGTAGATGACACTCCCTAGGTCAATGCACTGTGAAATCACTGTCTTAGTCACCTTCCTATAAATTCTTTAGTGGTTCCTTGGAGTAGGGGTGAATTTGAGCTATCCTATTATGGCACCCTTCCAGAACTCTCCAGGGTTTTTAATTATACTTTCTTCCAAATGTGCCACAGACAACCCAATGGCCAAGGAAGTGTAAACTTTCAGTTTGACCACCTCCTATACATTGTGGACCACATGTTTGTGAATCACTTTCTACTTTTTCTAATCAGCATCAGTGCCTAAATCAGGGTGCATGTCTTTCAAAAGACCCAAGCAACATTCACTCCCCACCATACAGGCACACTAAGGTCTCCATGCTCCCCAACAACATAACCATAGTAGCTTAATGGGTGAATTCCTAGATTCTCCCCTTTTATGTAAGGGATCTTGACTGAATACAGTTTGTAACCACTTCCAATAACATGATTGTTAGGTAAGCCATTTATTTTCCAATCCACATTGTTAAGATATCCACTGGATTGACAACAATAAGCAATTTGCAGTTCAGGCCGCATTTGAATATTGGATTGAGGCAGAGATAGGGATTTGGAGGTGAAAAAAAGTGACACAAGATTTGAAAGTTATCAAAATGGGCTGAACTTGGAAGCAAATTATGCCAGCACAGATTGGCTTTGGTCAAAGAGAAGAGATTTTTGGGTGTAATTTATGATAAAATTGATATGTAAGTTTAGAGAAATTAGAGTGGAGGAGCTAGTCTACATATACAAGATAGGTAGGAGATGTTAACTTTAAAATTTAGGAGAAAAAGAAATTTTAAATGCTGAAAAGATAAACATGTTACCCTGGAATGTGTTTCTGAAATGAAAATAAGATAGGTCACAGATGTTAAAAAGATCAAGCATCATAAGTTAGTTATGGATTGTGAATAAACTTTGAATCTAAATAAATAATTGATAAGATTGGTCAGAGAGAAGAAAATATGAACAAGTGACAACATCTATAATGACTGGTAAAAGTTCTCTGGATGCTAATTGTACTAGTTTTCTATTGCTGCCAGAAGGCAATATACCACAAATAGAACAGCTTTTAAAAAGGGAATTTATAAAATTGCAATTTTACAGTTTTAAGGCTGTGGAAATGTCCAAATTAAGGCAACAAAAGTTATCTTCACACGGAAAGGCTGATGTTGCCTGAAACACCTCTGTCATCTGGGAAGGCATCTGGATGGCATCTGCTGAGCCCTTGCCCCTGGGCATCATTGCTTTCAGACTCTGTTTTCCATGAGGCTTCTGCAGTTAGCTCCTCCAGGGCTGGGTTCATCTCTTAGTTTCTATCAACCCTCTCCAGATTCTGGCTTGCTTAGTATCTCATGGGAGGAAACATGGTGAAATCTGTCGGATTCTGCCTGTGTCTATGTATCCATCTGCTTCCTCTGTGGGCACTCCAAGCACATACAAACATCTGCATCTCTGTCAGTGCTGAAGCAAATGTTCTCCAAATGTCTGTATCTGAGGTTTCTCCAAAATATTTTCCCCTTTAAAGCACTTAAGTAAACTGAGCAAGACCCACCTGGAATGAGTAAGGTCACATCTCAATCTAACCAAAAGGCCACACCCACAATTTCACATATCCATAGAAGTCACATTCCCAAAAGGTCACACCTACACATGAGTGAGTCATATTACCAAAAGGTCACACCCCCACAAAATAATCCAATCAAAGTTTCCCATCCCAAACAATAAGTCTGTCCCCACATGATCCAATCAGGATTAAAACATGGATTTTCTTGGGTACATAGTACTTTTAAACCAGCACATTCCACCATCTGGACTACAAAATAGACATATTCTTTCCACATACAATATACATTCACTCCATGACAATATCACAAAAGCCTTAAACCATTTTAGTAATAATTCAAATACCATACAAAGCCAAAAACTTTACAAAATCTCATCAAAGTCAGGTACAGGCATGGCCTGTCCTAAAACCAAAAATTTTCCTCCAGCTCTGCACCTGTGAAACTCAGAAAAAGTTAGCTGCTGCCAAAATACAAAGGAGAGGCAGCCATGGGATGCATGTTTCCATTGTCATAAAGGGATATAAAAAAATAAATAGAGATCAGAGTTCTCAAATATTTTTGAAAATCTGCAAGACAAACTCCTTTAGAGGTCCTATTCTAAGAGTCATTCACCATCAAGCTTTAGAGAGCAGCAGTTCCACCCTTTCCAAGGGCCTAGAAAGTGATATTGCTCTCTCCATAAGCTGTAGTAAGGGTTGCAGGACTGGGGCACATTGGTAAGATAGCCTTTCTTCTGGCTCCATGCTCTCCAAGATTTGTGTGAGCACTGGGATCTCTGCAGTCTCCAGAGCACACGGTCAGTTTCTCCAGAACAATGTGTGGTAGCCAGTTTCCCCCCCAAACCCTGTTTTATGCACTCCACACACTCTGAACACCGAGTCAGCAAAATTCTACCTGAGCATCAAGGCAGAAAGCTCACCCTCTGACTTTGGGGCAAACTATGCTTTCCAAGTGCATGGGTGGGTCCAGTCTCCTGACCCAAGAGTTCTTGGCTTCAGACCTTAACTTTCATGGTTCTGCAACTAAAGTGTTTTTACTTCAATTTATCCCTTTTCTGTCCCTTTTATATTAGACTGACAGTGTGGTTCCATTCATACAGTTCCCACAACACTCTTGGGTTCCTATGCAGTTTACTGGGATCATACCTATCAGACAGGAGGGCTTTCCACAAATCTTATTTGAATAAGTCCATCTCCAATCCTCCCTTGCCCTCTAAAGAATGAATGCTTCCATGTTTTATTAAATCCTCTGGTGGGGCCCTATTCACTGGGGTCTCACTTTCTGGAAGTCCACGATTTTCCAGATCATAAATTTCTCTTATCTTTGTACCCATAAGTCTTCAGTACTCATTTTGTCTCATTCTTGTAGCATTTTGCTATAAGCTTCAAGATGAAGACAGTTTTCATTTTCCACATTGATGCTGGAAGTTCTTCAGCTAAGTACCTTGGCTCACCACTTTCAAACTCTATCCTCTGTCCAACAGCAGTACTCAATTTGGTCAAGTTATCTGCCATTTTAAAACAAGGGTTGCCATCCTTCCAATTTACAATGACACATTTCTTATTTCTCCCTAAAGCCACATCAGCGGTATTTTTGAATCCAGAATTCTACCAACAGTAGCATTCATTCTACCTTCATAGCATTCTGGGTCTTCTCTATTAAGATCCTTGCAAGTTTTCAAGAATGTTCCCCTTATACAATTAAAAAGCTGTACCAACATATTTGGTATTTGCAAACCACAGGAGCACACCACTTCTCCAGTATCAAAATATGTATTAGTTTGCTAAAGCTGCTGGAATACAATACACCAGAAATTCAATGGCTTTTAGAAAAACATTTTATTTTTTACATGGGGAGGTCCTGGAAATCAAACCCGGGTCTCTGGCATGGCAGGCAAGAACTCTGCCAATGAACAACTGTTGCCAAAAAAAAAAAAAACAACTTGAATTTATCAAGTTGCAAATGTGCAGTTCCAAGGCTGTGGAAATGTCCAAGCTAAGGCAACAACAAGAGGTTACCTTCACTCAAGAAAGTCCAATGCTTTCTGGAACACCTCTCTCAGCTGGGAAGGCACTTATGAAACATCGCCTGGTCCCTTGCTCTGGACTTTATGAGACATCTCCTGGTCCCTTGCTCTGGATTTCTTTACTTTCCACCTCTTTTGCCCAGGGAGTTTCTGCACTTGGTTTCTCCAGGGTTGGATTGTATCTCTTAACAGCCCTTCAGTCTTTCCAGCTTTTGGCTTGCCTAGCATCTCATGGGAGGACTAGACATCTGCTTTTCTAGACATCAGCTCTCTCTGTTTAAGGCTGTGGAAATGTATCTCTAAATATCCATATCTCTGTCAGCTCTGAAACAACTGTCCTCCAAGCATCTCCATCTGAGGATTCTCTGAAATGTTTCCCCTTTTAAAGTGCTCTATTAAACTAGTCAAGACCCATCTAGAATGGGTGGAGACACATCTCAATCTAAACAAAGATACATTTTGATATAATCATTGGAAGACTTTTAAGTCATACCCACACCTAGGTGAGTCTCACTTCCATGGAAAAAACCTAATCAAAATTTCCCACCCTAAGCAGCAGGTCTGCCCCAAAAAGATAGGACCAGGATTAAAATATAGCTTTTCTTGGGTATATACTACTTTCAAACTAGCATATCCCAGGCTCTGGACCCCCCAAAAGACATGTCTTTCCATATATAAAATACATTCACTCCATGAAAATATCACAAAAGCCTTAAACCATTTCAGCAAAAATACAAATACCATCTGTCATGGTCAGGTTCATGTGTCAACTTGGTCAGGTTGTGGTGCTTGGTCATCTGGTTGGGAAAGCGCTGGCATGTCTGTTGCTATGAGGACATTTTGTGGGCTTAAATCATGATTATGTTGGCTGCACCCACAGCTGATTGTGTTTATAATCAGCTAAGGGGAGTGTCTTCTGCAATGAGGGATGCTTGATCTAGTCATTAGAAGGCTTTTAAGGAGGATCCAGAAGAGACGATCACTTTCCTGCTTCAGCCAGTGAACCTCTCCTGCGGAGTTTGTCCAGAGCATTCACTGGAGTCATCAGTTTTACATACTTTCCTATGGATTTTGGAATCTTCCATTCTCATAGTTGTCTAGCCAGCATCTCCTGAGAGTTCATCAAGGACCTTCATTGTAGTTACCAGCTTGTTGCCTGCCCTACAGGCCTGTACTCAACATTCCCATGGTTACATGAGATACTTATACATTTTATATCTACAGATATCTTCTGCTGATTCTGTTTCTCTAGAGAGAACCCTAGCTAATACAGCTGGGTACCAGAAGTGGTTCTTAAGATACAGAATTTTAAAAATGGGTTTTTATAATTGGTTTTCTACTCTGCCTAGACTCAAATACACTAAGGACACTGTTTCCAATAATCAGAATGACACTGACAATCCATGGGATGAGTTGGCAAAAGAGATAGTCGAAATATCACCACTGGATTCTTCCATTACTTCACTTGTATGAAGCCAGGCTCTGGATGCCAATGTTTTTGACACCTTTATGGAGTTTTGTGGAAATACAAGATATAGAGATGTTGGCTGTTAGACATGTTGGATACATTGATGAGGGAAAGGGATGAGCTGTAGGATTCTAATGAGAAGCTTGCATGCCATAGGAGAGATGTAAGCATTTCTATGAGTGCCCTGAAGGAAAATCTTATTTCCTGTACTCACAGACTTGGGATCTCCAAAAATCAACTCAGAACTTTATTGTTAGAGTAGCAAATTTACAATGTAAACTGAAATCTCAATCTTGCATGGTGTCTGCTATTAAAGTGAGGATATTAATTGGAAAGCAGTGGGACCATGAAAAGTGGGATGGTGACGTATGGATTGATGATGGTGGTGGAGAGGTTGAAACTCTAGGTCAAGCTGTGTCATTTATAGATACCCCTGTAATAGTCTTCCCTGAGAACATATCTGCCCCATGTCCACTAAGTGATTAATCCTGTTTCACCAGATGAAACTGAAAATTAATGCTCTGAAACAATTGGCTTGGAGGATACTTCTAATTCTTTTCATGGCCCACCCCACCACAGCTCATTTCTTCCAGACCTATAACTAGACTAAATTCTCAACAGGCCCCAAAAGGTGAGGAACAAAGCATCACCAAAGAGGAGGTACATTATACTCCAAAAGAACTGCATGAGTTTTCCAATATATGTACACAGGAATCAGGGGAATGTGTGTAGCAATGGATTTTAATGGTGTGGGACAATGATGGGAGGAATATAAGGCTGAATCAGCCAGAATTTAATGATATGGACACATTAAGCAGATATTCTGCATTCAGTTTGATAGATTGAGGGGGCTAGAAGTGGCATTGACAGTTTGTTTGGATGGTTGGCTGAAACATGGATCAAAGGGTGGCTGATATTACCTAAGGTCGAAATGCCAGAACTGCCTTGGTAAAATGTAGATGAGGGAATCCAATGGCTTAGAGAGATTGGAATGTTAGAGTGGGTTTATCATGGAAAGCCTGCTCATACACCCCAGGAATGTCCATAGGATGCAACTTGTACCAGAACAGTGAGAAATAAATTTGTGAGACTAGCTCCATCATCCCTGAAGAGCTCTGTAGTTGCCCTTCTCTGTAGGTCAGATATTACTATGAGAGCTTAAACACAATCGGGATGATGGGACCCCAAGTTGGCAGAAGCCAGGTGTCAGCACTTAATTGCCAAAGACAAGGTGGGCATGTCTATCATAAAGGACAGCAGACTTAAAACAGGAGTCAAAATAATCTGATTTGCAGATACTTGTATTGGCTAGTAGATCATGGGGTACCTACAAATACAATAGATGGGCAGTCTACTAAATTCTTGTTTGAGCTGTATAAGCAAAAGATTCTAGGTCAAGTGAACAGAAGTCTAACTTGAATTACAAGAAGAGAGAATCATGGCCATTTAAGCAATTTCCAAACTCGAGAAAATTTTCAGACCCAGAGCCCCTTGAATGAGGGAGAGGTCAGGTCTCTTTGGGTGAGGACCCTGTTATATTGCCATGAATTTATACTGTTGATCTTCCTCCAAGTCTTCCCCAAGGAGACTTATGGCCTTTATCCATCCATGCATCTATCTATCTATCTATCTATCTATCTATCTATCTATCTATCTATCTATCTATCTATCATCTATCTATCAATCTATCTATCTATCTATCTATCTATCTATCTATCATTTATTTATTTAATTTATTTATTTGCATAGGCAGGAACCAGGAATTGAACCTAGGTCTCTAGCATGACAGTTGAGAACTCTGCCTGCTGAGCCACCTTGGCTTGCCTGAGACCTATGGCCTTTTACCAGTGTAACTGTGCATTGGAGAAAAGGAAATTATCAGATGTTTCAGGGAATATTAGACACTGGTTCAGATATGAAATTAATTCCAGGGGACCCAAAACATTACTCTGCTCCACTAGTCAGAGTAGGAACTTATGGAAGTCAGGTGATCAATGGAGTTTTAGCTCAGATCCATCACACAGTGGGTCCAGTAGGCTCCCAGACCCATTCTGAAGTTATTTATCCGGTTCCAGAATGCATAATTGGAATAGACATACTGGGGAACTGGCAGAATCCCCACATTGGCTATTTAACTCATGGAATGAGGGCTATAATGGTAGAAAAGGCCAAGTAGAAGCCACTAGAACTGCCTCTAACCAGAAAAATGATAAATCAGAAGCAATACCAGATTCCTGGAGGGATTACAAAGATTGCTGCCACTCTTGAGGACTTGAACAATGTAGGGATGGTGATTCCCAACACATCCCCATTCAACTCTCCTGTTTGGCCTGTGCAGAAAACAGATGGGTCTTGGAGAATGACAGTGAGTTATTGTAAGCTCAACAAGGTGGTAAGTCCAATTTCAGCTGTGCTCCAGATGTGGTATCACTGTTTGAGCAAATCAATACAGCCCCTGGTACCTGGTAAGGAGCTATTGATCTGGCAAATGCTTTTTTCCTCAGTATTTGTTAGTAAGGTCCACCAGAAACGATTTGCTTTCAGCTGGCAAGGTAAGCAGTATACCTTCACTGTCCTACTTCAGGGGCATATAAATTCTCCAGTCCTATGTCATCATCCTGTGTGCAGGGAACTCGATCCTTTCCCCATTCCACATGACATCATAGTGGTCATGATATTGATGATTCATGTTGATTGGACCTAGTGAGCAAGAAGTAGCAACTACTCTAGACTTATTGGTAAAGAATTTGTGTGTTAGAGGATGGGAGACAAATCCAACAAAAATACAGGTGCATTCCACCTCAGTGAAATTTCTGGGTGTCCAGTGGTGTGGGGCATGCCAAGATATCCCTTATAAGATGAAGGATAATTTGCTGCATATGGCCCTTCCTATGACCAGAAAAGGGGCACAACACCTAGTTAGTCTCTTTGGTTTTTAACAACAACTTAGTCTTAATTTGGGTATGCTACTCCAGCCCATTTATGGAGGGACCACCAAAGCAGCTAATTTTGTGTAGAAACCTGAACAAGAGAAGGTTCTGTGACAGGACAAGCTGCTGTACAAGCAGCTCTGCCACTTGGGCCATAGGATCCAGCATATCCAATGGTGCTGGAAGTATCAGTGTCTAGAGACTTTTGCAGGCCCCTATAGGAGAATCACAATGCAGACCTTTAGGCTTTTGGAGCAAAGCCTTACTATCTGCTGAAGATAAGTACTCTCCTTTTGAGAAACAGCTTTTTGCCTGCTACTGGTCCTTATTAGACACCAAATGCTTAATCATGGGCAACCAAGTTACCATGAGACCTGAGTCACCTATTATGAGCTGGGTTTTGTCTGACACACCAAGACATAAAGTTGGGTATGTGCAGCAGCACTCCATCATAAAATGGATGATAGGTACTACACGAGATAGGACCACAGCATGTTCTGAATGCACAGGTAAGTTACATGAGGAAGTGGCCCAAATTCCCATGGTCTGCACTGCTGCCATATTACCTGCAGGTAAATGCAGGAATGGGCATATTCTCTGGTCTTACCATGTTACCCATCATACAGAGGAAGCCAGATTGATTGAATGGTGGAATGTCCTTTCAAAAACTCACTTACAGTGCCAACTAGGTAGCAATACCTTACAAGTCTGTGTTGATATTCTCCAGGAGGCTGTGTATGCTCTGAATCAGCATCTAGATTATGGTGCTGTTTCTCCCATAGTCAGGAACCAAGTGGTGGAAATGAGATTGTCACCACTCACTTTTACACCTAGCAATCTACTAGGAAAATTTTGCTTCCTCTCCCTGCAACCTTAAGCTCTGCTGGCTTACAGGTTTTAGTTCCATAAGGGAGAGTCCTTTCACCAGTAGAAACACTGGTGATTCTATTGTATTGAAATCCAAGACTTCCACTTGGTCATTTTGGGCTATTCATGCCCTGCATCAACAAGCCAAGAAGGGGTTACTTTATTGGCTGGGTTGATTGACCCTGAATATCAGGGGGAAATAAGACAGCAACACAACAGAGGTAAAGAAAAGTTTTCCTGGAATATAGGAGATTGCCTAGAGCATCTGTTCCAGTTTGCTAGCTGCCAGAATGCAATATACCAGAAACAGAATGGCTTTTAAAAGGGAGAATTTTATGAGTTGGCAGTTTACAGTTCTACAGCTGAGGAAATGTCCCAATTAAAACAAGGCTACAGAAACATCCAATCAAAGGCATCCAGAGAAAGATACATTGGTTTGAGGAGGCCGATGAAGTTCAGGGTTTCTCTTTCAAGTGGACAGGCACGTGGCAAACACAGTCAGAGTTTCTCTCTCATCTGGAAAGGCACATGGTGAACACAGTTAGGGTTCTTCTCTCATCTGGAAGGGCACATGGTGTATATGGTGTTATCTTCTAGCTTCTTCTCCTGGTTTCCTGTTTCATGAAGCTCCCCAGGAGACATTTTCCTTCTTCATCTCCAAAGGTCATTGGCTGTGGGCTCTCTGCTCCTCATGGTTATGACATTCTTCTCTGCTGTCTCTGAATCTCTCATTTTCCAAAATGTTTCCTCTTTTATAGGACTCTGTTTCTTGTGGCTATGCCATTCTGCTCTGCTCTCTTCTGAATCTCTTCTTCATTCTCCAAAATGTTTCATCTTTTGTAGGACTCCAGAAACTTATCAGGACACACTCAAATGAGTGGAGACATGTCATCACCTAATCCAGTTTAACAACAATTTGATTAAATCACATCTCCAGGGAGATGATCTGATTTCAGTTTCAAACATACACTATTGAGCAGGGATTATTCTGCCTTTAGGAAGTCAGATTTAGATTAAAACATGGTTTTTCTAGGGGACATACATCCTTTCAAACCAGCACAGCATCTTTTGATACTACCATGCCCTGTGATAAAAATCAATGGAAAACTGCAACAACCCAATACATGCAGGACTACCAATGGTTCTCAAACTTCAGGAATGAAGGTTTGGGTCACCCCACCAGGAAAAGAACCAGGGGCAGCTAAAGTGCTTGCTAATGGTAAAGGGAACATGGAATGGGTAGTGGAAGAAGGTAGTGATAATTATGAACTATGGCCACATGATCATTTACATAAATGAGGACTATAATGCTGCTTTGTTCATGTTAGATTAAGTTGTAAGATATAAAGTTGAAGAGTTAATATTACCTATGGACTTGAACCCTATTCTTGGGAGATTTAATGCATTTCTGGTTGTATGTGGGACTGTTGAGTATTGTTAGGTGAGGAAAAAATGTGTCTGTTATTGTTTTCTATTTGGACATTAAGTATGATTTATAGTGATGGGTACAGCTGCCAAGTTGACAAGGAGTAGATTATTATGTTCAGGTTCATGTGTCAACTTGGACACGTGGTGATGCTTGGTCATCTGGTTGGGCAAGTGCTGGCCTACCTGTTGCTATGAGGACATTTCATGGACTTAAATCATAATTACACTGGCTATATCCACAGATGATTGCATTTGTAATCAGCTAAAGGGAGTGTCTTCTGTAATGAATGGTGCTTAAAATCTTGGAAGGCTTTGAAGGAGGATTCAGAAGAGACAGTCACTCTTCTTGCTCTAGCTGTTAAGCCTCTCTTGTGGAGTTTTTTCAGACCCTTCATTGGATTCACATGCTTCACAGCCTGCCCTATGGATTTTGGACTTTTCCATTCTCACAGTTGTCCAGCCATCCTCTCCTGAGATTTCATTGAGGAACTTCATCAGGGTTGCCAATTTGTCATCTGCTCTGTAAACCTTTGACCCTTACATTCTCCCAGTTGCCCAGCCAGCCTCTCCTTCAAGTTCATTGAAGACTTTCACTGTAGTTACCAGTTTGTAGCCTGCCCTACAGACCTTGGGCTCCACATTCACATGGTTATGTGAGAAACTTTTACAAATTTTAATCTATGTATTTCTCCTGCTGATTCTTTTTCTAAACATCCCTATCTAATACAACTTACAAAGTAAAAAACTACAAAATCTCATCAAAGTCAGGTACAGGTATGATCTCTCCTAAGACAAAAAAGATCCTCTGGTCTGCCCTTTGAAACTTAGAACAAATTATCTGCTGCCAATATACAAAGGATAGACAGTCATAGGATACATGTTTCCATTTCCATTAAGACAAACAGAAAGGTAAGTAGAGGTCAGCGGAAGTAAATATTTTAAAAAATAATCAGGGCAAACTCCATTAAATGTCAAATTCTGATAGTCTGTCATCCTCGGTGTTTTAAGAAGCAGCAGCTTCATCATTTCCTTGGCAGTGGTCTTCCTCTTCCAAAAGCTGTAGTGAAAGTTTCAAGACTTGGACACATTGAGGGGCAGATCAACTTTCTTTTGGGTCCATCCTCTCCAAGCTTCTGGGTAGCATACAAAATCTCTGCTATCTCCAAAACCATACTTAATACCTTTAGGATAATGGCCTGCTAGTGATGCTCCCCTGAATGTTGAGTTTATGCACCCCAGTCTGTCTGAGGCCTGAGGAGGCCACCTTCTTCCTGAGCACCAGGGCAAAAAGCATGCCTTCTGCCTTTGGGGCAAACTCACCTTCTCCATGTGCATGGGGGTTCATTCCCCTGGCATGGGGTTTCCTGGCTTCAGATTTTAGTTTCCATGGCTCTGTCTCTGAAGTCATTTTTCATACAGTTTGTCTTTGTCCCTTTTAGTGGATACTGGCAGTGGTTCCATTTATACGGATCCCACAATACTCTGGTTGGTTTCCTATGCAGTATACTGAGATTATACCTATGAGAAAATAGAGCTTTCCACAAATCCTTTCTGGGAATGGAATGGATTTTTTCATCCTTTCATCTCCAACTCTCATTTGTCCTCTAATGGCTGGCTGTGTCCATGTTTGGTTAGAACCTATCCACTGGCATCTCACCTTCTGGAAGCCCAGAATTTTCCAGACAATTAATTTTTCTTTTCTATGTACCCAAGATTTCAGTTCTCCCCTTATCTCTTTGCTGTTGCATTTCATATAAGCAAGGAGTAGCCAGGTTGCATTTTCCACATGTAGGCTGCTAATTTCCCCACCTCACTAGTTTACCACTTTTAAGTTCTTACTTACAACCAATAGAGTACTTAATTAGGTCAAATTATCTGCCATTTAAATACAAGGGTTTTCTTTCTCGCAGTTTGCCATGACACATTCCTCATTTCTGTCTAAAGCCTCATCAGAGATGTCTTTAGTATCTACTTTTCTACCAGTGGTGTTCATAAAATTCTGGATCTTCTATATCAAGATCCTCACAACTCTTCCAAAATTGTCCCCTTATTCCATTTAAAAAGCTCTGTCAGCATGTTTGGTATTTGCAAACCACAGGACCACCCTACTTCTCAATTACCAAAATCTTCATTAGTTTGCTAAAGCTGCTGCAATGCATTATACCATAAATGGAATGTCTTTTAAAAAGGAAATTTACAAAGTTGAAAATTTACAGTTCAAAGGCTGTGGATATGTCCAAATTAAGGCATCAACAAACAGTTACCTTCATGATGGTGGATTTATACAGAGAAGGTAGGGTTTAACAAATGAGTATGAATGCTGAATCATTACATTGACATTTTTTTTAGGCTCCAGTATCTTAGAGCAGCTAGAAGTAAAAACCTAAAATTGTGGAATTGTAACCCATATCAAATTCTGAAATCTCTTCTACAGCCAATCATTTTAATTTGCTTTGATATTGACTGCTTTTTTGTATATGTTATTTTTCACAATAAAGAAAAAATATCAAAAACAGGAAATAAACATTTACATGAGAAAAAAAGTGGTTACCTCCAGTGAAGAAAACATGATGCCATCAGGAACATTTCTGTCATCTGGGAGGACACCTGGATCACATCTGCTTATCCCTTACTCATGGGCTCCATTCCTTTCAGTCTCTTTTTCCTGTAGGGGTTTCACACTGGGATTCTCCAGGGCTGGGTTTCAACTATTGGCTTCCCTTTTTCCTCTCCAGTTTCTGGCTTGCTAATGTCATATGGAAGGCGCATGCTAACATCTGCTGAGTTGTGCCTGTCTCTCAGCATCTACTGTCTACTTCAGCACTCCATGTATCTCCAATCATGTGTGTCTCTGTCACCTTTGAAGCAAATGTTCTCCAATCATCTGCACCTGAAAATTCTCCAAAATCTTTCCTCTTTTAAAGGGCTCTTTAACCAAGACCAAATTAAATGGATGGAGTCACAACTCAGTTTAATCAAAGGCCACACTGACAATTGAGTGTGTCCTCACTCCATTGAAGTAATATAAATGAAAGGTCACACCCATGACCTCCGTGTAAACAATCTAAAGTTTCCCACTCTAAAACTGGTCCAAGAGGATTGGCTCATGATTAAAATATTGCTTTTCTTGGTAACAGATTAGTTTAAACTGTCACACTCATAAGTCACAGATTTGAGAAAAGTTATGGGAAGAAAAGAGTAGTATATCATTCACAAGAAAAGAATACATTCCAAGAAAGTAATCATCATAGACAGTAAGATTCCATGGGAACACATTCAGAGTATTCACCTCTTCATACATAATCCAGAGCTTTCTTGCTATTGCATTTTTTTACTGTTATTGTTGAGTAGTATTTGCAACATACATACACAAAATGCAGATAATATTAGGAAAACCTTATTTTGTCAAAATTGTTATGAGTGGGTAACATATCTAGATGATTTAATAAAAATAAATAAAAATGTATGACAAATAAAAAACAGTAAATTTTATATATATTTGTAATAATTGTAAATAAGTTCATTGCATCAGGGGACAGGTGAATGGTTAAGTTTATAGATGTCAAATAATGAAGGGGGAATCAGCCTGTAACAGATGGAATGGAATTTCATGTCCCACAATATGTTTTCCAGACCCTTTATTTTGGAATAGAGGGCTGTGGATTTGCAAGACATTTTGTGGGAAATTTTAATTGGCATGGAAGATACTAGTCTCTGCTGCAGACAAGGCAGGGTACAGGAACTTCTGCAATGAAGGGCCTTAAATCCAATTCACAAGCACTGGGATCTAGATCATTTGCCCCCCTAGTCAGACCCTATATCAAATGATCAGTATGAGATGAAAGAAGCAATATTCAAGCTAATGAAGAAGGGAAGATATGATTAAAATTAATCAAACCTTTTTCTAAGTGAAAAGGAAGGTGAATAGGATATCTGATGGCATGGATTTCAAATTGTGATTGTGAAGATAGTTAATAATTAAAAGTAAATATTTCTTCCTTATCAGATCAATAGTATGACTTTAACAATTCAAGTAGATTTATAAACACAAATACTTATTTCATGATCAGTATGGAAGATAAATATAATAGGAACAAAAATAGTAATTATTAAATTAATTTGCATTTTAGTTTGGAAGAAAAAATGTTGATTCTTCAAATAACTTGAGACTGGTACAATCAGAATATATATGACTATTCATAGATATCACATATGGTTATCATAAACCCAAGATATAATTAGCAAACATCCAAACAAGCAAGGTTTCAATGGTGCTTTACAACAAACTCACACAAAGTCACACACATCATTGTGAAATGAGAGGTTTGAAACTGCATTCTAGAAATGTGATATTTTGTTTTTAGATTGTTTTGGAAGATGGAAAGAAGAAATCTTGCAGTGAATTTGTTTTTCTGGATCTTTTTAGCTTAATATAGCAGCAAAAACAACTTTCTGTGGTCTTCCAATTTATGCACTTTCTCTTTCACCATATAAGGGAACATGCTTATCACTTTGACATTGGCTGTGACTATTCCCCCATGTATGTTTTCCTAAGAAACTTGGCCTTTATGAACATCTGTTATACTTTCACTACAGTCTTTCAAATGGTAGTAAATACTGTTAGAGTTTACAGGACTTTTTTTTTCAGGCTATCTCATTGAGCTCTTTTTCATCTCTTTAGTGAATATGGACAGTCTTCTTCTCTGTGTAATGGCCTACGATAAGTATGTGGCAATCTGCCATCTTTGATATTTCACCTCCATAATGAATATCCCACTTTGTGTCCAGCTGATAACTGGGCTTTGGATTGTTACCTATATCCATGCCCCCTTCCACACTGTTCTAATGGCATGTTTCTACTTCTGTTGCTCAAATGCTATCAATCATTTTATCTATGATCTGAGAGCTCTCTTGCTCTGATGTATCTTTCAACATGATGGCCATTTATATGGTAGGACCTCTCTTGTCTCTCATACTTTTTTTCATTTACATCTTCATATTTTATTTGCTTATCTTTTCCACTGTTCTTAAATTCACTTGTATTCAAGGGAAATACAGAGCCCTTTCCACCTGTGGCAGCCACTGTGTCAGTGTTGGTCATGTTTATGGCACAGCCATTGCTGTCTACTTCAACCCTTCCTCTTCTCATACTCTTGTGAAGGATGTACTCTCATCTGTCATGTGTAATATAGTAATAGTGACTCTGAATGCTTTCATCTGCAGTCTAGGGAATAGGGATATATACAGAACATACATGAATATGCTTTGTAAGTGTACAGACTCCATGAACAACCAGGACCTCAATGAATGAATTAGTAATACCATTTTAGTCTTAAAGAAAATAAATTCATAGTGGGTAATAATAAAAATAATAAGATAAACCTAATGCTTTGCTAAATATCTCTATTTTTGAAAATATGTTACACACTTTATATGGATTTTTCAAATTACTTTATTTGAATAAATGCATGAGATAAAATTATAAAACCATTTTTCAGGTAAATATGATGCCTACAACCCAAGCATACAATAAAGGAAGTGCCTTTGATTTCATACAATGTATTTGAGACATGAGATATGATTAGCTGTGAAAATGTTTCCAAACATTACAGATTAGGATGTTAAGACAAACCCTTAAATTATTATCCATATGTTAACATTTTCAATTAAATATAAATGCATGCAAGTACTGCCTCTACAAATTAGTGGATTAAGGAGGCTCTGTCCTTTTTTATTTTTATAACATCTGTTTAATTTACTTGTTTCTTAGATGCTAAGCATGATGGTTTATTTGAGCAAGGGCCTACCTTTAATTCTTTCTTTTTTGCATGGGCAGGCACTGGGACTTGAACCCAGGTCTCCAGCATGGCAGGCAAGAACTTTGCCACTGAGCAGTGGCCTACTTTTATATCACTTTGCACACACAAATTTATTTGGAACCACTACAATCCAAAAAATAGAAACTAAAAGACATTTCTCAAGTTTTCCTTCATGAGAAAGGAGCTAGAGGGAATTCCCCAAAATGTAGAGGCATTTGAGGTATACTGTAACATACACCTGAACCTTTGAAGCATTCATTTAATTCTAAGAGTCATTATTCAGAAAAGGGGTAGAGGTCTCTCAATCATCCTGCTTATCAAAATAGTTCAGATAAACCACTCATTCAGCTAGATATACATGAGATAGAAATGTTGAAAGAAATCTAAAACACACGCAGAATTTAAAATACTAACTGAAATAACTCATGCAGCCACTATTGTTTGAGAAAATTGATGTTCCTTTCTCTTAAGACAAAGGCTTTTTAAAAATTTTTAATAATTTTAAGATAAAACTTTTCAAGCATGTATCAAATATCCATGTCAATCATAATTTCTCATTTTCTTGATGACACAGTCCTAATAATAATCAATTATCAAAAGATGATGCAATATATTGATGCCCACTAGGCTCAGCTGGCTGTCCCTATACTAAAAGTCCTTGGTTAAGGTATTTTATGCAGTTTTTGTCTCCTTTTCAAGCCACAACTTCAAACTGTTAACAAGATGTAGGGTGGGAAATCAAATATTGAAAATTATTAAAGTCTCACATAAAAACAACTGCATGAACTCTAATGTATGGACTGTGATTTAAGTGGGTTGTTCAGAAGCATTTTCTTTAACTGTTACAAGCTTCTCAGTGTGTTCCATTTTGTTGAGATTTCCAGATTATCTCTGAGTGAATGAGGTATTACTGCACATAAATATTTAAACATGTTCATTTGACTATGAACAGAAAGATATAACTAAACAGTATCACTACCTTTATAAACAAAGTATTCTATAACTGTAAGGTAACATTGGGTGTTCTGGTTAACATTCCAGTTTTTTTCCTGATGACCCCCTCCCCCCAAAATATGAAACATAAAAAATGTCCTATTGGTATTATCAGTTTGTCCAATAAAGTAGAAAAAATTAAGGGGCAATCATATGACAGTTGATGCATGTCTGCTTCCAATATATTCAAAGATATTTTTTAAATAAAATCAATAGTTAAAATAGACCTTTTGGATTTTCAAGCTGAGAATTCAAGGTACTTTAAAAATTATAAATGCACATACATACAACCTCTTCATATATATGAATTTTCACAAATTTAGGAAGTTGCAAACAAATTACAATATCATGGTGAATTTGACAAACTACCTTTAAATGCTTTACCACTGACACATTCCTGAATAGAGTGGTCATAGTAGTTTTAATAAATTTCCTACATGGCCTTTTGTGCTGGTTTGAAAGGATTTATGTACCCGAGAAAAGCCATATTTTAATCCTAATCCCATTTTGTCAAGATAGCTGTTTCTTCTAATCCCTATTCAGTACTATATGTTGGAAATTTTAATTATAGTATCTCCTTGGAGATGTGACTCAATCAAGCGGGGTATTAAACATAATTAAGTGAGATACACCAGGATTATACCCCATAGACAAGTGCACTTGCATAGCTGTATCCTCCTTGGCCACTGGACACCCACATTCACAAGCATCACTGTAAAATCCTCAAAGTGTACCTATACTGCCATGAAACAATTCACCAGACTGAGGGCCCTACCCCATGCTCTGCTCCTTGTTGTACAACCATCCTGCAACCACAAGGCCTTAGACTACTGAAAGAAATAAACTCCCCAAGTAAATCAATCAAGATATTTACCGGTGACAAAAACAACAGAAGATCACTAAGCATATCACAATTCAGACAGATATAGCCCTGCCTAATGAACAAATTAAAACACCAGAGGAGACAAAGACATTGGAACAACTAATCAAGGATGTTCATAGAACTCTACTTAATAAAATAAGTGGGATAGCAAATGACATAAAGAAGATCAAAAGAGGAATTTGAAAGAGTAAATAAAATTATAGTTGATATCACAGAGATTAAAGACTCTGTTGGCCAAATAAAAAATATACTAGAGGCACACAACTCCAGATTTGAAGAGACAGAAGAAAGAATAAGTGATATACAGGACAGGATAATTGAATTTGAAGACTCAAAACAGCAAATAGCAGAAAAGATAGAAAAAATTGAAATGGAAGTCAGAGAAATGACAGATGAAACAAAATGCACAAATATAAGAATCATTGGTGTACCAGAAAGAAAAGAGAGGAATAAAAGGCTAGGAAGAGTAGTTGAGGATATAATGGGGGAAAGCTTCCCAACTCTCATACAGGACATACATATACAAGTCAAAGAAGCCCAAAGAACTCCAAACAGAATAAATGCAAATGGGCCTTCCCCAAGGCACATACTAATTAGTCTGTCAAATGTTGAAGAGAAGCAGAAAATCTTGAAAGTGGCAAGAGAAAAGCAATCTACTACATACAAGAGAAACCAAATAAGACTGAGTTCAGGCTACTCAATTACCGCCCTGGAGGCAAGAAGGCAGTGGTATGATATGTTCAAGATCCTGAAAGAGAAAAACTTACAGCCAACAATTCTATACCCAGCCAAATTGTCCTTATAATTGAGGGAGATATTAAAGTTTTCACAGACAAAGAAGTCCTGAAAGAAACGGTCAACAAGAGATTGGCCCTACAAGAAATACTAAAAGGATTCTGACAAATAAAATTAGAAAGATAAGATGGTGGAATCAAGAAACACCTTTACAGTAATAACTGTGAATGTTAATGGATTAAATTTACCAATTCAAACATACAGATTGGCATAAGGGATTAAGGAATATAATTTGATGCTCAAAAAGCATCTGACAAAATTCAACATCCTTTTCTCTTAAAAACACTCCCAAATTGATGTACTGATTCAATACAGTATCAATCAAAATTCCAACAACTTACTTTGAAGACTTGGAACAGCTAATTACCAAATTCATCCAGAAGGGAAAGAGAACTGAATCACTAAAAACATACAAAAAAAGAAGAACAAAGGGGGAAGATTAACACTCTCTGACTTTAAACACATTATAAAGCTACAATGGTCAAATTATCATGGTACTGGCACAAAAAAAGAACCACTTACCAAAGGAATTTAATCAAGAGTTCAGAAATTGATCACCAAATCTATGGTCAACTGATTTTTGACAGGACCCCCAAATTCTCTGAATTGAAACAAAATAGCCTTTTCAATAATTGAGCATGGAAGAACTGGATATCAACAGCCAAAATAATGAAAGAGGACACATATCTAACACCCTATACAAAAATTAACTCAAAGTGGATCAAACACTTAAATATAAAAACCAGTACCATAAAGCTTTTAGAAGAAATTCTAGGAAACCATCTTCAAGACATAATAATAGGAGGTAGCTTCCTAAACTTTACACCTGAAGCACAAACAACAAAAGAAAAAATAGATAAATGGGACTCCTCAAAATCAAGTGCTTCAGCATCTCAAAAGACCTTATCAAAAGGTGGAGGCAGCCAACTCAATGGGAGAAAATATTTGGAAATCACGTATTAGACAAAGGTTTGATATCTTGTATTCACCAAGAAATCATATAACTCAACAAAAAAAGAACAAACAACCCAATTATAAAATGGGCTAAGGATATGAACAGGCATTTTTCTTAAGAGAAATATAAATAACTCAAAAGCACACGAAGAGATGCTCATTTTCATTGGCCATAAGGGAAATGCAGATCAAGATGACAATGAGGGTGGGCCACAGTGGCTCAGTGGCAGAGTTCTTGCTTGCCAGGCTCAAGACCTGGGTTCAATTCCCTGTGCCTGTCCATGCAAAAAGAAAAAAGATGACAATGAGATACCACCTCACACATATATGAATGGCTGCTATTAAACAAACAGGAAACTATAAGTTTTGAGAGGATGTGGAGAAATTGGGACACATATACTCTGCTGGTAGGAATGTATAATGGTACAGATACTATGGAAGACTGTTTCCTTGTGAAATGAAATATTGAGTTGCCCTATGACCCAGCAATAGCACTACTTGATATATATCCAGAAGAGCTGAAAGCAATGACATAAAGAGACACTTGCACACTGATATTCATAGCAGCATTATCCACAACCTACCTCCTATTATTAGGTCTTGAAGATGGTTTCCTAGAATTTCTTCTAAAAGCTTTATGGTACTGGTTTTTATATTTAAGTGTTTGATCCACTTTGAGTTAATTTTTATATAGGGTGTTAGATACGTGTCCTCTTTCATTATTTTGGCTGTTGATATCCAGTTCTTCCATGCCCAATTATTGAAAAGACTATTTTGTTTCAATTCAGAGAATTTGGGGGTCTTGTCAAAAGATGGAAACAAACCAAATGCCTATCAACAACAGGTGAGTGGTTTAATTAAGTGTGTTATATACAAATGATGGAATATTATGCTGCAGTAAGATGAAATGATGTTCTGAAGCACATGAGGAGATGGATGAGCCTTGAGTACATAATGCTGAATGAAATAAACCAGATGCAAATGCATAGGTACTGTATGATTTCACATTTATGACCATAATAAAGGTATAATTATAGGGTTATAATACAGAATATTGGGACTTAGAGATACATAGAAGCTAGAGATGGGTGAATGGTTTAGCTAATGAGGTTGAACTCCAATGTAAGAAATAGAGAGAAGTGAAGGAATTTCTCTAATGTGTCTATAAGTAATATTACCATATTGAAGATGAAGAAGATTGAAAGAGGTTGTATAGATCTACATGTCTCACTGATTAACACTAGAAATATAAATTAGCTCTTGCAAGAATTACTTAAAAGATATGATTCTTGTACAAAGGGTGTTTAAGTCCAGGGTACAGGGGGAAAACTGCTGTTGCATGCCATGAGCTGTGTTCAAAAGGAAAACATCAGAACTACCACAGCAGCAACAGAGGTATATAATGGGGGGGACAAGAATTAAGAGGAGATTTTGATTTTCTATTTGGCAAGGGTGTATTTATTGGTTTACTTTCTCTTGGGGACAATGAAATTATCTAAAATTGGGAATATTGATGGACTGTGGACTTTGAAAAATACACATGATGCCTGATGAATGCAAATGACTGAAGGATGCACTGACTGAGAAGTAGGATGGTGAATGTTGGTGTACACTTATGAACAAAAGTTGTGCTGCTACAAAAAGGAATAAATTCATGAGGCATGCAATGATGTGAATGAGCATGTGGGTTATCTGGTGAGGCAAAAATAAGCCAGAAACAAAAGAACAGCAATGGTATGGTCTTCTTTAGAAAATGCTGATAAAAGAAATGGGCCTAGATTGTAAGCTTTTAGAGCAGAAACATTAATCCAAGGTTGTGTTTAAAGTAATTCAGAGTGCAGGGGTAAGGAAGACAATGTCTGTATTTTAGAACCACACATACTCTCTGAGACCAAAGGAAGAAAATTTTATTTGATCTGGAACTGAAATTTTCTGTAGCACATAATTAACTCAACCTATCTGTATAGCCCACTTGAAATGCAGGGAGCCCAGAATAAGAAAGAGGTCCTTTAATCCTGTATAGCTTAATGTAATGCTTGGATACATCCTAAAGTATATTAAGCAGATAATCAAAAAGTATTGACAAAGTCCCTTGAGGGATGGGAAAAAGAATATGGAAGTATTAAACCTGACCATCAGGAATCCCCTGATACTGTATTGAACTTTAGGAACAACCAACTCAATAGGCCATGCCCTTGATCATGAGGCTTATTCTTGTGGAGCTTATGTAGTAGTGGAGAAACTTAGACTACATATAGGTATGCCTAAGAGTTACTTCTGGAAGACCTCTTTTGTTGCTCAGATGTGACCTTACTCTCTCTAAGCCCAACTCTGCAGTGAAATAATTGTCCTCCCTCCTACATGGGACATGGACAACATACTTCAATGAGCACTCCAGTAAAGTGAATACATTAATTAAATAATACCAATATGCATATGAAAAGGTGCTCAGCATCATAAAACAACTGGGAAATCCAAATTAAAACTACAGTAATAAAACACCATAGAGCTTGGTGAATGTTTAAATAAAACTAAGACTTACAGAAGTACAGCATGAGGAAATGGATCATTCAGCAATGCTAGTGATTGAATATGGGCATAATTGTAAATCTGTTGCTCAGTATCTACAAATGCTTAATATATCTATACCCCATCCCCCTCATTTCTCCTCAAAGACATACAAAGAATTAATGTGTACATTATGTCATCAATCAACATGTACAAGAGTGTTAATAGCAGCCTCATTTTTTATATCAAGTATCTGAAACAACCCAAATGTCATCCACAGTAGAATAGAAAAAATATGGTAAATTTATACAATAAAATATCATTCAACAAGTAAAAAGTGATCTATACTAAAAACAACAACATAGATGAAACTCTCTAACAAAATGCTGAATGACAAATTAGGACATGAGTTAGGATATACATTCATATAAAGTACTAATAAATGACCAAAAATATATATCTAGGAATTAGATAACTATTACCTTTTGGGTGGTCAAAAGAGAGCATGGGTGAAGTCAATATTTTATGTTCTATTCATATAATCTGCTTTTAAAAGTTGAAAAAATTTAACCTTAATAAATGAATATATTGTATTGGTAACATATAGTATGCAAAACATACCATAGGAAGTTTCAAAATTCTTCATTGATAAGTTTCAATAAAGACATTATTATATTGTTAAATGAATTTTATCTTCTCTCCTGAATGCCTGCTTTGTGTCAGGGATTAATGTCCTATTAGGACATTCTTTCCTAATATCACAATTTTAGGTAAATATTATCAGCTTCAACTTCAGATTTGAGGTTCCTGAAGATCAATTTCCAGTTTTCAAATTTAGATTGGATGCAGAAATGTAATTCACCAAGTTTATTCTCATGTTCTTTCAACATCATAAACTGATTCAAATAAAAAATATGATTGAATCAATTAAAGTATTTAAAAAGCAACAAATCCTGGACTATGCACCCCAAGAAGAGCAACACAATGTGAAGTTGATAATTCAAGTATTGGTTTCTGTTTATTCTCAAGTTGATTCTTTTACTTGTAAAATCACTCTTCAAAAATACACATGCATTTTTAAAGTGCCCATTGTTTTTCCTATACCATATATCTGAATGTGAATTTCCTTATTTTGGTAATGAAATAACTTATGTGATAAATCTTCTGAGAATTAAAAACAGTGAAGTGGAACACATTTTGGGCTTTATTCCTGGATTCACAACAAAATAGCTTCTTCAACTTTAGCATTCTATTGAGAATACATTTTCTCTATTGTAGTGTGAATATTTCCCTTTTCTCTTAATATTTCACTAAACACAAATGAGAGAACTCCATAAATAAATAAACAAACCAATAATATTGGTGATTTTAAAACATTGCTCTAAGATTCTGTAGATTTAATAGATTGATCAGGCACAAATAGACCAGGACATCCAAAACAACAAATAATACAGTTAAAAATCCTGAGGTAGGTGAAATGGAAAGATGATTGATAGATAACCAATGGCTGATAGATATATAGGAAGACAGGTGGACTCATATGTACACAGAAATTATGAAAGTTCATTTAATGCACAACAGGGAATAATATTTTTCAATGACAATGAGAATATTTAGAAAAAAATTGCATGTTTTCTGTTTTTCTCCCCAATTTTTTCTTTATTCCTCTTCCACTTCTCCTGTTTCTCTCTTTTTCTCTGTCTCTCTCTCTTTCTTTGTATCCCTATGTCTCTCTCTCTCAATTTAAATATGGAAAATGTTTCAAAGTTAGAACTGTATTGGAATGGGATTTAGTCATTTTGCTAATATTTGTCAACTTCATTTACTGAATACTTGGAACAATATATTAAAGTTTCCAGCTAATGTCTAAATTTCATCTAATTCTTTCATCAATTCTCACAGATATAGTTTGGCTAATATTATATAGGTCTTGTAACCATTAAGTAAATCTGGGAAAGCTTTAGATAAATAAATGTTAGAGTCAGAAAGGTGTGAGTTTGAACCTAGCTAGTTCCTTACTTCACTCTCAGTTCATTGGCTGGACCATTGACCTAACTAAATTTCAGGTCCCAGGTCTCATAAAAAGTAGGAACAATGATATCCATCTCTTAAATTTCATAGTTAGTAAACAACAGACATAATGAAAATATTTCATACATTGGATATAAAATATAGAACTCGAGATCTTTACATATAACCCATTTTATTCTCTTAGTAACACTAGTTGAAAACTAAGAAGAGGAGATTTAGAGATTTTTAAAAATTGCTCATCTTCACTCAGGCTGGAAGGCCAGATCTGGCATGTGAACCCAGACAAAATGGCCACAGGAAACCACACCATTGATCTCCATGTTATACTGGCCTGGAGTAAATAATGATTACTCCAATATGGCCTTCTTTATGCAGATAGTTTACACATTTGTCAAGTTTTCAAAAAGATGGTTGCCAATTTGTCCTCTCAATTTCACTCAGTGATGAATGTGAAAGAAATAAATAACTGTATCCTTACAAATAGGAATTGCTGAGACTGAGAGAGTCATATGATTAGTCAGTTCAGTGCAGAAACAAGTCATCTGGTTTACTTAAAATACGTAATATTGTCTCTCAAATGTATGCAACTATCCCCTATGCACTCTCTGAATGATGATAAATTCATGTTCCCTAAATGTATAGGTTTTGCTGTTGAGGACAAGGGTACACTCACATTTTTAGGTGAGGCAGAGCATACTGACCTGTTTTCCAGAACTAAACAATGGTGCTGTTTTCATCTGAGGGCATTCTCAAATAAGATATGCATGGAAAAATGTGGTTAAACATTCTTCCAGGCTTTGATTTGTAGATAATAACAAAAGAAAACTCTCCTGTAAGGCTAAGCAGAAATATTATACATGTTTGAGTGCCTCGTAGTTACTGTCATAGGTAATACCTTACCTCAACTCTTTTCTTCTTCATACTATGATTTCACCACAATCCTTTACATCATTTTTTTATTTTGTTTTTGATTTTGAAATGGAAAAGGGACACAAATTGAAGTTATGTTTAGAGTAGCAATGAAACAGCCCAAATTAAGTTTCATAAAACAATTATAACTCATTTGAAAGATAAATAAGTGAATTGACAATTAATTGAGAAAATAGAAAACACAGAGAATTCTGACAAATATTTGCATTCATTGCCATAGTTTCAAATGCCAAAATAGTAATATCAATGAATCTGAATCATTGATCTCACCTCCAATGAATAAAAATAAAATGTATTTGATGATTGTTTCTTTTTTTTTACATGGGCAAACATCAGTAATTTAACCCAGGTCTCCAGCACAGCAGTTGAGAACTCTGCCACTGTACCACCATTGCCCATCCTATGTCTACTGAATCAGCATCCTTACTTTCAAATAAACCTTTATTTTCTTATGCCTGAAAAATTCACAGATTATGGGTATAGCATTTACAAAGAAGAATAAGAGTAATACAATATTAATATATTTATTAATTGATGTAATAGTAATTAAATGAATTAAATATAATATAATTAATATATTAATATTATAGCAAAAATAATAACATACAAAACCATTGTAAAATATATGTGTTTATGGAAAATGAGAAATAAAATCAATACAATTTCATATTATATAAAATTTTTAGAAGTTATACTTAAGAATTACTTTGATTTCCTTTACAGAGAACTCAATAGATGGAATTTTTAATAACTGAATCAACAGGACTTTGTTCAGTGTCTGACCCTTTATTTCTTATTAAACAGTAAATGAATATAGTAGTCATTTCAACTAAGAGATAGTTGTGTTATGTTCAAATATATAGGGTAGGTTGAACAAGGCTAAAAAGTCAGTAAGCCTAAAAAAGCAAACACCAATTTTCTATTTTCTCTTAAACTGGATTTGTTGAATTCTATTTCAACTATATTTAGCTATCACAATAAAACTCAAAAAGATTAATTCAACTTGTATTATGTAGTCATAATAAATGGATTCATAGTGGCTATGCATGCAAACTTCTCCTTAAGTAGGAATGATTTAGTCTTAGGGTTTATTAGTGACACTAGTTAGAAAGGTCAAATTCTTATACAAAGGAATTCAAATGACATAAATTATAATAAAACACTGCATTAAAGATATTCTTATAATCTCTAGCTCATACCAGTTTAGAAAATATTACATGCTTTGAACTGAGACCTTTTTATCAGTTCAGGCTGTCTACCATATCCATAGATTATTAAAACATTTATCATAGTTTCCAGAATAATAATCATTTAATATTTTTAAATGGAGAAGCATATTTTTTGAAACAGTTATAATCTGTAATCTCTTCACTTAATCCTTGCTAATGTTTAAGTATAAACAGTATGCTTTCCCTTATTTTTAGAAAATCAACCACTATAACATGAAAAGGGTAATCTCCCTCTCCTTACCAATTACCCCCTCAGAGATGAAAGCAATTTGAATCATGCTATTTAACATTTCTGGCATGACAGAATGTTCTAACATTTTTTATAGCTATCTCCATTAGCTATTTTACTTAACTGTATTTTTTTTATTTATAACTTCACCAATATTTTTCCTAAGGAAAAGTACCACTAAAGACTTGTCAGACCTCATATCAAAATTGCTTTCATTTAGACAAGGAAAATCTATATTTTCATGTTTAAAATGTTTCAAAAATTAGCCCATCACTTTTTTATCTAAAAGCATCCATTTCAGTGTGGACCAAAGGGGCTCAGCAGGCTGAGTTCTCACCTGCCATGTCAGAGACCTGGGTTCAATTCCCAGAGCCTGGCGAAAAAAAAAGCATCCATTTCATAAATGAGTTGCATTTATTCCTTTATTGAAATGGTCTTAGTTCTTAACTAAGAATTAGATGGTTGTTGGTATTAATCATCTACCTATCACACATTGCTAAGAGTTTTATATTTGCAGACCTACATGAAATTCCTTGATATATTTTGTTGGAAAATAGTGTATTGTTTTTGAAGCCAATCATGTTTAAAAGCATTAGCATAGAGAAAAAAGTTATTTTCATTCAGTTATGCTAAAATAAATGTATTTAATGTCCAGTATGTATGTAGAAAATTACTTAGTACTGAAACTACAAATAGATAAAAAATAAATGGTCCTATTTTCAAGGAGTTAACACAAACACATGGAACTAGCAAATGCATATTGGATACTTATGACTTAATACATTATTTTGAGTTTTTAACAAAATATAAAAGCAGCAGAATAAATTTGGTAACAACTAAGGTAGCAGAAGAAAATTTGCATTTGAACTAAATGTAAAAATCTGATGGATAACTTAAGACAATATTAATTGCGAAGAAGAAAATTGGTACCATTTGGAAGATGACAAATTGGCAAATAATCCCAGACATTTTTAAGTGACTAGATCTTGAAATTTGGGATATCACTGCACCAGATGGTGAGATATTTCCATTTTCTGTGCCATATTTATACATACCTGTGTTTATTAGTTTGATCAAGCAGTAGCATCAAGATATGGAGTAAATTCATGCAAGTGGGACTGATTGATTTGTGGGTTAGATGTATCAAAATGCTTGGGAAAGAAAGTGAGTCTGCCTACTTGTGTATCCCATGAGACAGAAACCAGCGAGTTATTGTAAGACCTATGACTCTGAATAAAAAAAAAAGAGGAGGAGATGCCTCTGAATTGTGTGTGGGCTGCCCCTGGCTCCACAACCATCTATAATATGAGAAGCACCCCAAGACCAGGCTGAGGATTTGTGGTGTTCTACAATGGGATACTTCTTCATCACTGGGGTCTGGTAGGGCAGGTAAAAGAATCAAGAAGACAATGCCAAACGGAGACACATCTCCAAAGTGGAGCTGGAAGAGATGTCTTTCTAACCAATTGGCTTTCTTTTACTGATGGTGTATTCACAGGTGCTATCATCCTTTTGACTCCATTGAATAAAAATGAGACTGAAAACCCCACCTGATCAAATCAGGTTACTTGAAGTGATTGAAGGGAAGGAAGTTTATGGTACTGCTCCTTATAGGACTTAAAGAAGGTTGCTACACTTCTTCAAGAGTGCCCCACAGTACTAGGCACAGCTGCTTCCAATAAGGATGCACATGGAGCTGCCATTTGGCAAAGGGGTAGGAGTCATAATTCATAGAGGAGATGAGACATGTCAGTAGATCATAGAGAGATATATGGAAATATTCCAGATAAGTAGTTAGCCACCTGTCACAACCACTAAAATAATGAAAATGCATATATTTAACAATTACTTTGCTAGTATAACTACCCACAATATGATAAAGGCAGAAAAAGAAAAGAGAAGTACCAAGAAGGAGGTTACAGCTCTTGCTTAAAGAAGGATATCTATTCTCACTTTTGCTCTAAGACCCAGTAACTCTTAAGGATCATGCACAAGAATGGACATGACTGCGTAGAAAATATTTGGCTTTGTAGAAAATATTTAGGAGAAAGTGAGCTCCACCTTTTGGTCTAAAATTAAATAATTGGCTCCTGTGGCACAAGGTGTAAAAGTATCTTCCCTATACCTTGTTTGCACAGATTTTTATGGATTGGAAGGGTGCCACATTGCTCGGGGTTGTGTAACAGTTTCAAACAGACTGGTGGTGAAAAAATAAAAAAGGTTGAATAAAAAGCAGCTAAAGGGATGTGCTAAGAAAGAGAGCCCAGGACTTGCTTAGAGGAGAATAATGTTCCTTCTCACCCAAAGACACAGGCATATAGATCTTTAATTCCAGATAGCACTCATTCCTTAAATGGGTCTACTATGGTACTTAGTGACTTGTGAAGGGGCCTAATCAAAGGAATGTACAGAATCTTAACTATTCAATTTGTAACAGCTTTGCTAAAGGATCCTTTTGTCCTGGTTGTTCCTGCCCAAGACTATTCTTTTTCTATTATGGGAAAAGACCTCCTCAGTCAGATGATAATCACAGGCAAAAAAATTATGATTTTTATGCTGTTGGTAGATTCATCCCAGCAAGAATCAGTTTAACATTCCTTCCCCATTCAGGCGGAAAATACACCATTGTACCAACTGATACAAGGCATTGAAAATTTGGGGACTGATATAGCTGATTACCTTAAAGAAGGGGTACTGAGTCCTTTTCAATTCATTTTATTAAGCTAGCATTAAACGAATTATAAATCTAGAAAAGACAGCTAAAACAAATATCAAGAAAACTACAGATGAGTAGATCTTATAAATAAAATTCAAAAATACTGAAACATTTTTATGAGTCTAATTTAGCAATATATAAAGATCAGGCATATTTGGTTTCAGGCATATAAGAATAGCATTGTAAGTGAAGATTAAACAGTTTAATTCACCATATTAGTGAGTTAATGGAAAAAAAGGACAAAATCATGTCAGTCAATGAAAGAAAAGCATTTCACCAAATTCAACATGCTTTCATGATTAACAAAACTAATCTCAGATAGGTAGGAATAGAAGGGGAACTTACAGCTAACAATATAATTTATGAAAGAATGAATTATTTTCCTTTAAGCTTTAGAACAAACAAGGATGTCTGCTTTGAGCATTCACACTCAACTGGAAGTTCTAGTAAATGCAATAAAGTAAGAAAAAAATTCTTACATATTGGAAAAAAGACATAAAACTGTCCCAATTTGCAGTTGATATGCTTGTCTCAGTAGAAGAATATCCCAAGAACCCATTGAACTAAATATGCAAGGTCAGTAAGGTCAAAGGATACAATATCAACACACAAAGTTTAATTACTTTTCCACATTCTAGAAATTAACAAGTATATACTGAAACTAAAACATGTAACCATTTATAATCACTGAATATTGAGAAGCCAGAGTCTAAATCTAACAAAATATTGTTAGTAATATTACAAAAATAGGCAACTGTATGGTGATCCTGTGCTGTTTACTTCTTCACCACAACTTGGGTCTGTTAAGAAAAACTGTTAGTGCCAAACTCAAATTCTTGAACTCCCAATTATTTTAAGAACACCCCAGATAGATAATATTGAACCATTTAAATTTAGCCTTTTCTTTGTGGACCCCACAAAATTTCACCCAATTCTATTCCCAATTGTTGAGATAAGATCTTGCATTTTAAAGCTCTAGTTGGCTTTGAACCTTAGAGCTCTCTGTCCCAGAGAGACACCACTCTTTTGCCTCTATATATTGTTGCCAACACATATAAACACTCCACTCCCCTAAAAGTTTGGAATTTTCCCTTGCCCTGCTTCTCATTTGATTTTTCAAACTTATAGTATCTGGCACTGGAACCTTCCCTGTTTGAAGGGAGCTCCCCTCAAATGCAAACATGTGTAAATGCCACCCTTTCCCATTTTGCCCCTCCCCATTAAATAGCTCAAGTTTTACTACCATATTGTGGTCTAACATTTTTCTAAACTTACCCTGAAATCCTCAAATTTGAACTTACAAGTGGCAAAAAGGATCTGGGGAAAGATTTACAGTGGTGATCATGAAATAAAGATAGCCGATCAGTAGGGCAATCAATTGGCAAAACAATCCTGGATGATCTTAGTTGGTTGGGACTTTCAAAATTTGAACCCTACTGTATCGGGTGAGGCATTACCATTTATTGGGCAGAAGTTACATATATCTTGTGGTCTCTCCCTTTGACTTACTGGCTTGGCCATGTAGTAATGCCATACAAGGGAGTAAACCAATGCCGGTGGAACTAATTTTTTGTTTTAGGGTTAGCAAGCTGCCTTGGAAAGTTAGTGAGTCTGCCCAATAGGTAGATAATGGTTGTTATAAAACCTATGCTCCTGAATTGAAAAGAGAGAGGAGTACCTGCCTCTGGAGCCAGAATTAGCTGCCCCTGACTCCAAAGTGGACTATAGTGATGGGAGCTCCCCACAGTCAAGCCAGTTATTAGGGACAATTATGACAGATAAAAGAGTCAAAGAGTCAGAAATGCCAAACTGAAGCATTTCTCCAAAGTAAAGCTGGGGAGATGCCTTTGTAAACAATTGGCTTTCTTTTACTGCTAGCATATTCACAGGTGTTCTCATCCTGTATCTTCCCATGCTTGACTGAAATGTTAAACAATATGCTGAGCTAGTCAGGATTACTTAACTTATTATTTAACTTAACTAAAGGCAAGGACATTTATGTTCTTGCCTCTCTCAGGATTCTGAAGTAAATCACTACCCTACTGAAGTGGTTTTATAAGCTACTAGATGCTTGCTTATATGGCTGCTTCCAATTAGGATGCCATCTGGATGTGCCACCTGGAGAGGAGATAAAGCAAAACCTCCTGGAGAAAATGATACAGATGAGTAAATCAACAAAAGATATATGGTGATACCCTGGAAGAAAATTCAGCATGGTGTCATCATCACCAAAATAATGACTGGAGCATTTTGCATCCTATTTTGCCCATAACCACACTTAAAATGATAAAGTCAGAAAAAGCAAAAAGAATGTACCAAGAAAGAAAGGGCAGTCATTGCTTAGACGAAGATACTGTCCTCCCTTTAATCCAGAGACTCAGTCTCTCCTTAAGGAGCTCATCCAAAAACTAAATGAAAAAGAAGCTTCTAGGCTGTATATAATATCTTTGGCAGCATGTGAACTTATCTAATGAAGGTCAAAATAAAATAATTGCCTGATGTACCTGAAGATGTAAAAAGTTTTCAGTACTATAGATAAGAAAAGTGGGCAGGACCCACAAAAGAGGCTCTGGACACTTGTCCAAATGAACTTTGTTGACACACTTTCTTACTGCTTGGAAGGCTATCCTATCCTACAGTAGGCTCAATAACAGTTCAGGGGGTGGGCCATGGTGGTTCAGCAGGCAGAGTTCTCACCTGCCATGTCAGAGGACCTGGGTTTGATTCCCGGTGCCTGCCCATGTTAAAAAAATAAAAATAAATAACAGTTCAGGGCTGAGGCTGAGAATCATCTCTGTTAGATGGAGAAGTTAGAGTGAGCTTTTGAGGCAACAGACAGTTTGGCAGGGTAACTTTGCAAGTCCTTAGATAGTAATAAGCCCTGAATCCACTCAACTGCTAGAGGGGCTTGTGAAAATATAAATCCCCCTTACTGGAAAATTGTATAATAGTAAAACAACTGAACAGGCCATAGATATCTGAGATTTGGGAAAAACTCATGAAAAACTAACTCAGAATCAAGTATTTCCTGTTGATTCCACAAAGAATCTATCAGAAGTGAGGCCAAGCAAACAACCTACAACCTGCTCTCCCCTTGAACATGAAGCTATGGATGAATAAAAGAGTTTAAAATAGATGCTAAGTGACTAGGAAGTCCCAAGTTAGATGACTGCTGTTAAATTAGTGGAGTAATTACCACACTTAGGAGGATGAGGAGGCAGCATAACTGCCCACACATACTCCCAGTCAATCTCCTTCACTGGCACTAACCCTCACTCATACAGGGACAGGGAAATGGTAGAAACTGGCCCCTTTTAACAGATAATCACCATGTTATATCATTAATTGGGATAATGGCTCTCAAAACTGTATAATACAGGCTAGCACTGTTATATACTGGCAAACAAATCTCTAATTTCTGATAGCTTTCATTCCTTAAACAGTTTCACCCAGGTACTTACTGACATAGGAGAAGAAATAATCAAAGGGGTAAATATTCACTTAATTATAAAAATTGGCCCAGTTTTGTAAAAGATTGTTCTGCTCTTGTTGTTCTGGCTTAAGACTATTGTTTTCCCCATTTTTGGTATGGACCTCCTCAGTCAACAGATAATCTTATGTAACAAGCCTAAGAATTTTATGTTCATGGTGGGTGCCACATTGTGGGAACCAGTTAAACTTCCCATATTCATGAAGGAGGTAAGTATTTTTACCACAATATCTACTAAAACATGTCACTGAAGTTTTGCAGACTGCAAAAAACTGATATCCTTAAAGAAAACATACTGATTCCCACCATCAAACATTTTAAGTGCTTAAATTTATTACTAATTAATAGAATCTAACCACAGACTGTAGGAAATTAAATAAGACTACACCCTTTATTAGTGCCCCTCTGACTGGTACTGTACAATTAATGGATGGCATTCAAAACAACATAGGTGGGGCGGCTGCCGTGGCTCAGCAGGCAGAGCTCTGACCTGCCATGCTGGAGGTCTGGAGTTCGATCCCTGGTGCCTCCTGCCCATATGCAAATTAAAAAATAAATAAATAAAAATAAATAACCATCTTTTTTTTAAAAAAACAACATAGGTGAATTTGTTTAGAGATATCAATTCAGCTATCATGTTCTATTCAGATAAAATTTCAGAGAAAATCCACAGTCCATCTAGAGAACAAGAGTATACCTTTCTCTTGGGCCTATGGGGCATACAAATATCTTTGCAATTATGCACAGTCTTTGCAGACAAAACCTGTACACCAGCTCCACATTTTCACCAAAACTTAGCTTTGGCATTGTATCACTGATATCCTCCTCAGTGGTCCTGAGTAAGAATGCTACACAACCATGAGTAAACCCTTCATTGAGGAAGACCAATTACCTCACATAAGGTACAAGGAACTTCCTAGTTGATCAACTTTTGGGATATTTCTGGAACTTGGAAGGGGAAACTCTTCCCACTCCAGTAAAATAGAAGCTCCTACCCCTCCAACTTCAGTTAAGAAAGACTAATATTTGGTTGGAATGCCGGATTTTGATGCCAGTGTATTCCTCACCTCCAATTTTGCTGGCTCCTATCTATACAGGCACCTAAAAATTCTCCCCTTTTCAATGAACTATGTAGCAGCAGGCACCATGTAATAAAGTAAGACATTACTTCAGTTTTCTCAATAATATCCTAAAGGAAGGACTTAGAATTAGTTTTGGCCACCCTAATATTTAATCCATATAACCTTTGGACCAAATGGACAGGTAAATACCAACCCATTGGCTTTGGGTGCTCAGGTTCTCAGACTCAGTTCAAAGGTATTCAATGTTAAGAAAGCAAATCCCATAGCATGTTGGGCATTTATTGAAACCCATGTCTTTACTGAGGTACAGCCACCTGCCTTACAAACTGACATTCCTGTTGCATCTTGGGAAATGGAAAAGTTACCTGCAAAATTAGACTGGAAAATGAGACCTCTTTATTAAAATGAAAATGGTATCTACAAGACTGATCAAATCCCAGACTTACTGGAATGTCACAACTCCATGGGGAAATAGATATATACATTACTACTGAGGTTAAACTACCAACCAGCCCACTGAAATAGCTATTACTCTTGCTCAGTGGAGACTGCAGATAAGATGGTCAACATCTTCCAAACAAGATAAGCAATTGCCTTTCTTAATGACATAGTAAACATGGGGTAAAGAGAGCCAGGCTATTGACAATAATAGTCTGTCATCTCAAATTTCCCTATGAGTAATAGAACAAAGCCCCCAATGGCCTGAGCTGCATGGGATAATTCTAATAAAAGAAAGACCCTAAATAATACCATTTATTAAGTTCATATTTTTACTGATTCCTATTCTGTAACTAATGTGCTAACCATATTGCAAGGTCTTTGGCAATATCAGGACTGGAGAATACAAAGCAGAGACATTAAAGGTAAAGAAATTTTGGGAAAAATCTTCACATTGTCTCCCATACTGCACATCTTGGTGTCCCACACCTTGGCTCATTACAAATGAGACATGAAGGAGCCAATGTTATAACAACAAACTGATAAGCTAACCAAAATACCAAAGCAATTTGGCATCTGAAATGAGGGAGAGTCTCCAGAAATTTCATATGTTTCATTCTATGGTATCTATTAGCAGGCATATGAGAGGGCAGAATATTTGGGAATCACAGGGTTACAAAAATGGATTATTAATCATCTCAGCAGAAAGCTATTTGCACAAAGTTTACAGACTATACCACATGACCACAATCTAGACACTATGCCTACTGAATGAGAGGATAAATTCAAGGAAGGGAAGGGCCATATCAAAATTTCAAATGACTCTATTGGGCCTCCCCTGGTAGTATAGGAGTCATAAAATTTTCCTTAAAAATGGCAGATAACTATATAGGCCTACTATTGACTTGTCAATGGGTATCACTAAGGGTTTCTCAGAGAAATAGAACTGACAGTACATATATATATACACACATATGTATATATATATACATGTAGATACATATATGTATACACATTTATATGTAAATATCATATGATTTATTATTGTCATTTGCCTATGTGACTACTGGGATGGGCAAGTCCAAATTTGGTAGGGCATACTCTAAGTTGAAAACTCCAATGAAGGTTTTTGATGAATTCCCAAGAAGCTGGCTTACTGAGGTAGAAATAGAAAGTCCTCCTTCTTATTACTAAAATCATCCTTCTCCTTCTAAGAACTTCAACTTATTGGATGGGACTTCTCTCATTGTTGAAAGCAATGTTCTTGGTTGATTATAGATGGAATCAGCCATAGATGCAATCAGCTTACTAATGATTTAATTCCATGAAATATCCTCACTAGTAACAACCAGGCCAGAGATTACTTGACCAAACAATTGGACACCAATATGTAGCCAGGCTGACACATGAACTGATTCCTATTCTGTAACTAATCATCACACTGTATAAAATGCCAACCATTGTTAATGTTATTGTAGTGTTAAGAAAAGAAATTTTGCAAACTTGACAAGTGCCACGAGTCATACAATCAGAGTAAGGCATTACACCATTGCAAAGCAAAGATAGCAATGGGTTTTATAAAATTGTATTCCTCATGGTTTTCTCATGTCTTTTTATCCACAGCCATCTTGAGGTATATTGAAAAGTGAACTGAGCTTTGAAAAGAAAGACTTTCAAAAAAACTTAGGAAAATTGTCACCCTATATGGGCAAAGGTACTTCTAACAGTCTTAATCACATTCAATTTATACACCTATAACAAAAATGCAACATAATGAAATTCTCAACTCCTGGTGAGGTCACCAATAAAGACTACAATCCCCTACTGGTACATAGATGACAGCTGACACAGCACAATTAGCAGTTTTCAGTCATTGAACCCCTGACCTTACAACCCAGAGCAAAGGGACATCATAATGGTGCTTTCACCTTTCCTTTCTCTCTCTCAGAGTTTAGCAGATTCCCTTCAATCCTGATAAGAACCTAACGTGGACCACTAATTCTGAATTCTGGAACTATCCTCAGCCTGCATCTGTCATCATCCAGTTAATTCATCATTCAGAAAGTCTACCAATGAGAGTCCAGAGAAAGAGGCATCCCTGTCTGTTTCCCATCTTCTTTACTCAACCAAAGTCACTGTAGTGACCTATGACTTACATCCAGGAGGTATAAGTAATCATCCCTTGAACAGGTAACAGCAGCAGGAAAAAATCAGATTCCCCATATCTGGTCACAAATGACCTCTGACTTTATACTCTACATTGCTGCTGTGCCCCTTCTTTACCTAAGGACATCCTACACTTGCCATCATCAACTATACATCCATTAGTAGTTCACCCTAACCCTGGTAATTTAGAACCTCTTACTGACAAGTTACATTTGGAAATGGAAAGCAACAAGGAGGGAAAATAATATGGGCCAGATTGGGGAAAATGTTAACAATGTTCTTGAATATTTGCATTGGTCCATCATATGAACACAACACACAATCAACACTGAAGCTCACATCTATCTCCACTCCCACTGGCAACACCATTCCAGCTAAGCCAGAATCTACAGTGCTGCCATTTTCTAAATCCTGTGAGTCAACTTTCTATTCAAAACCATGATTTTATAGTAGTGTCATCTAGCAAATACAGCCAGACTGCTACCTATCATACCTGAGTTAGGGAATGCCCAGAGATATATGTACCAAATATTTTAAAGAGGGGACTCATGATTTGTACAATGAAATTAAAAAATGGTATAATACAGAACAAATAAATTACATATCCTGTGGAATTATAAATATAAAAATATAGTTCTTATTAAGCCTAAGAATGATATGTGTAAACCTTGACACCAACTTATGACTTTACAACTATCACCTTCCCTACTAATTATAAGGATCTCTCTCTCCCTCCTGCACAAACATATTTTAGGTAGATAGAAGCTGCACTAATCAAGTGGCTAAATGTACTAACCATAGATTCCCTGTCCAGCTGCTGCACACATTATAAAATGATGACAATGCCCAAAGCAATGTCATCTGGGCTAGATAATACCTCAAAAATCAGGAATTACAAACAGTTTGGAAACACTTTCCTAATATTACCTTCACAAAATATCATCTGCAACTTTTATATAACACTCAAAGGAAGTGGGTTCTACAGAAATGGCAAAGCTGGTTGTCCATAGTACATAGTCATGGCTCTTGGATATTACAACATAGGAAATTCCTACAAAAACATATTTAATCACATAGAAAACCTAACTTCACTTTGTATGGGATGATTCCTCCTAATATGATTTCTACATACCTATGATGACTGCAATTTCTGTCAGGTAAACACATCACAGATAAAACTTGGGAAATTCTTGAGGGAGTTTGCTGCCCAGAGTTACTTTTTGGTGCTCTTAAGAAAACAAATATCTCTATTTTACAGAGGATGTAAACAATAATGTAAAGTCTAGTAACAAAGTTAACAGTGGTGGAAATTTCTTGGTGTAATCACACAGCCACCACTTACAGAGCTACCAAACAATTAAACTATATGAATGGCTGTCTTGGAAAATTTTTCCCAAATCCAAAGTGTTATATTAAATGGTCAACTTCTGAGACCCTGTTCTAGTTTGCTAACTACCAGAATACAATACACCAGGGATGGATTGGCTTTTAATAAAAGGGGATTTATTTCATTAGGTCTTCAGAGAAAAGGCAGCTAACTTTCAACTGAGATTCTTTCTTACATGAGAAGGCACAGGATGGTCTCTGCTGGCCTTCTCTCCAGGTCTCTGGGTTCCAACAACTTTCCCTGGGGTGATTTCTTTCTGCATCTCCAAAGGCCTGTGATGAGCTGCAAATGCTGAGATGAGGTATCCTGAACTGCTTGGCTGTGCTACATTGAACGCTCTCATTTAAGCACCAGCCAATTAAATCAAACATCATTCATTACCTCAGGCACACCTCTTAGCTGACTGCAGAAATAATGAGCAACAGATGAGGTTCACGTACCATCAGGCTCATGTCTCCAGCAACAGAACTAGGTACCTTCACCTGGCCAAGTTGACAACTGAATCTAACAGCCACAGACCCACTATCATCATGATAAACAGGGGCAAAAATGAACTAAGTGTTTAACAAAATGGATGCCTATCCTTGAAATAGTATGATCCACCTTTGAGGATCTCATGTGTAAGTGGCCCCTAATTCAAGATTAATTTGGTGCATTAGTAAACTGATAGCTATGTTTTGGACCACCATAAGTACCTGCAGCACAGATCCCACAAACCTAGAAACACACTGTGGCTATTTACTATGGGCAGTTTGCATGATCTGAATCACAAATGCATGTGAATCTGAACAAGAGCCATACAGTTGCTCATCAAAAAAATTCAGTATATAAATTTTTTCACAGCAATGTACAAATTGGCAAATATACCCTCAAGCTAAGCTTGCCTCCAGCAACCTGACTATAGTACATATGCAACGACACTTTCCTGACAGGCATCCTACAAACCCCTCTCATACATTTAAGCCTGTCCCTGCAACTATCACCATCTAGCAAACACAACCAGTTGCTAATCTCCCACAAACACGTGAGCAATGTGGGCTGAGCACATACCAATTTGAATGAGTACGTACTGGATAAAAGTAACACAAACTTGTTTTTTTTTTTGTTTGGATGTGTTTGTTTTTGGGGGGGTGCATGGTCTGGGAATTGAACCCAGGTCTCCCGCATGAAAGGCAGGCATTCTAACCACTAAACTACCCGTGCACCCGACTTGTTTCACTATAACATTATATGGTCCTATTAACACCACCTGTAACTGTATTAATCCACACATATTTAGTTTTATAGGAACACTGAGAATACCAGCAGCAGAAAGAGCCTGGGAAGCCTGTAAGGGAATTAAAGATCTCCATTTTTCACAGACTTTTCATCTAAATATAGATAGCACATCTTACTCTTGAGTGTTAGCTTAAAATCCCAGTAAAATTTTACTCAGCACCAGAAGCCCTCATGCACTTTCCACTACACAACACACACTCACATTCTCCAACACCACAAATGAGCTTTCCCAATAGTCCACTGTAGTTAACCATAGTATCACTAATTTTAGGGACAGCATATATATGGTATACTACCTAATAATTAAAGGTAACACAGACAGCCATTTTCAAGGAGTTATCCACACAAAACAAATAGCTCAAAGAATGGAACTCATGTTTCAATCACAGTATTTTTAGGGGTATGGTTTCAGATAACCACATTGTCCTAGATCATTTATTATCTGCTAAAGGAGAAGTATATTTACAAACACATCTTGCTATATATGGATAGATAACATTTGCCACATTTTATAGTAACCAGTCTCATGTATAATGGGGCTACACTTTCATTCTTATTGTTCAAGTAGAGAAAACACATCAAAGTTTTCTCCATTTCTAATCTGTCTGTATTTTCCACAGTACATGGTCAAACTAGCTGCAAACAGACTTTCAAATCATATTTTGTGCTCTCAGAGATATCTGGGTCATTTATGTACTTTACTGCTGACTTCAAAGTCAGGCGCTGAGAAATAATATACAACTTAGATTATAAACAACATGAATCTGGAGCATGGATTTTTCCATAAATGAGCCAAATATGACCCCTTTTTGAGGTACTGTGTGTTTATTTCTTCACAACACCTGTGTCAGTTAACAAAACCCACTGGCACCAAACTCAAACTCTTACATATCCACTTATATAAAAAATACTCAAATAAACAACTTTTATCACTTTGAATTAACCTCCTATTCATACACTATGAAATTTTGCCCAACTTTTCCTAGGATCTATTCCCAGTTGATAAGACCTAGAAATTACTGGACCCTAAGACAATTTGGTAATTCAAAGCTCTCTGACACAGGGGCTTCCCTTGTGCTGACTCTGTGTTATTAACTAGACATGTAAGCAGCAACTCCCTTTGACTTCTGTTCCCCTATTTTTGGGAGAAGATATCCCTTTATTTGTTTCTCTTTGGTTACTTCCTCCAACCAGTGACCTCTGAAAAGTACCATGATTTTAGGGACCTCCCCTTGCATGCAAAACTGTAAATGTTTCAGCTCCCAGCAAATATTTTCTGATTCTGCAATCTAGTGGTTAAATATTTTTCTTGTTGACCCCAAAATTTTCTTATTTGAATTCACTACAAACCTATAGGAGACTTACATGGTGAAAACTAAAAAATACTGATAAAAAACTAACTAATTTGAGAGAACATTTACATTAATTGAAGTATTCAGTATAGCAAAAAGCAAGCTCTCCTTGATTGATATGCAATTTTAATGGAATTACCATAAAAAATATAGAAAATACTGTTTCAAATTTTATGGGAATAAAAATAGGAAAATCAATTTTGAAAAATCAGAATAAATGTGACTTTATCCTATGCTTAAAGTCTTAAATAGACTTATTTTATAGTTACATCAACATAGAGTATGAAAGCAATACAAAAATTTGATGTCTTAGAAATCTTAATTACATTTTATGAACTACAAAAAAGATCTTCAAAAAGGAAGGAAAGGAAATAAATAACACTAAAATGAAACAAAAATGAGCCTTCAGTAGGCGTCTAATAGCATCACAAAGATATTGAAAAACATCATGCAAAAATCGCATGATTTAGAAAATATTTACATATTCTAAAAAATTTCAAAAAATAATAAGGATATAAAAAAGGACCAGGAACTTCATCATTCTATATTTATTATATAAATCAAATAAAGTTTGAAAAACTATTCAAAAATAGAGAGGTCAACAGTGGCTCAGTGTCAGAGTTATTGCTTCCCATGCCAGAGACCCGGGTTCAATTCCCAGAGCCTGCCCAAACCAAAAAAGAAAAGACTATTCAAAAATAATAATAAAGAAGCAGACACAAACAGAAAATAAAATGGACAAAATACCTCAGTTGGCACTTCAGAAAATTGATTATCTAAATGGTGAATAAGTGTGTGAGAGGTGAATACCATCATTAGCCATTTGAAGAATGCAAATTAAAAGTACAATAATAAAGCAAAACAGATAAACAAAATGCAAAAAAAGAAATATCTAAAAGCAAGATGAATAACTAGAACATTCAAGAATGTTAAAGATATTTGTCTATTGATACACCTTGTTAAACTGTATGTCAAGATCCATTGATGCTCAATATGTCTATATCACATTGCCCATCAGTTCTCTTTTATGACGTATCCAAGAGAAGTCAACAATTGACATGTACAATTTAGTTTATAGTTAATAAAAATTTTATTCAATATCCTCTATATTTAAAGAATAGTTGAAGAGAAATATTGAGCAATTGATGAGCCTTTAGCAGTGATATTTCATGTATTAGAGGTTGCAAATTTGGGGGTAGAGAAAACTCAGAAATTAAAAATAAATGTACATATTTTTTAAATGCTGACCCATTAAACAAGGATATTTCCTTAAAATCAAGCCAGGATCTCCAAGTTGGAAATAGGAAGGAAAGTTATAATTATTTTTTTAACATGGGCATGCACTGGGAATGAAACCTGGGTCTCCAGCATGGCAAGTGAGAATTCTGCCACTGAGCCACCATTGCACCACCCAAGGGAAATTTAATTTTGAAGCATCTTTCAATTTACCTCAGCAAAGAGAGTCAGCATCTGAACTGACAAAAATTGTCACTACAAGGATGTGAGGGACACAGTTGAAAAAGCCATTTCTCACTCTCTTTTTGTTGGAAACCTAAATGCAGTGGAATATAAGAAAATATAAGACATGGCAATAAAGGCAAAGCAGCCAGTACCAATCAAAACCAGAGATTTTAAATCTCATTATTGAAGGTATCAGAATTAGAGAGCTATAGCAGAGAGAGCACATGACAGAATAATTGATGAATTACGTTGAACTGAGAGAAGGAAAAACAGAATGTGTTGCCAATATGTAATCCTGAGTAGATCAGGCCACTGACTAGGGAGGATAATGTCAGCTGGACCCAAACCTGAGGGTTCATTATCACAGGGAAGTGGAGGGGCGGAAAGATGTCTACATAGTAGTCACTGGCCATGATGTTGAGGAACAGCAGCTCTGCAAAAGCAAATAAAAACACAAAGAATGGAGGGCAGGGCCAAGATGGCAGCTTAGCAATGTGTGGAATTTAGTTTGTCCTCCATAGCAGCTAGTAAATAGCAAGGAACAGTAGAAAACAACTGCTGGGGCCATGTCAGTGACCAGACACACAGCATACCCCAGTCTGGACCAATTAGACTGGTTGTGAACCTACCCAGAACCATTAGTTCCCCAAGCCATGGCAGCTGGTGCCCCTCCCCCACAGGCTGTTTCCCAGAGGGGAAAGGAAAAGGACATTAGCAGCAGCAGGTGCTGAGCACAATCAAGCTCCAATTGTGGAATTAATTCACAAATTCTGACTAATAAAAATAGGTCCCCATCTCAGCTGAAGCTTGAGTAAAAGTGGAGGTTGCTGGTTTTTGCCCTGGCACAGAGGGGCAGGGCTGATGAAAAAAGGAAAAAGAGACAGAGGTTTTTTGGATTGGATAGCACATAATATTTGAGAGGGTCTGGGCCCTGAAGGAAAGGAGGGGGCACATAGGACCTGAAGGTACACAAAGCAACATACCAACTTAAGCTCTTGATTGGCAAATCTGAGGAACAGGGATCCTGCTCTGAAAAGAACTTTTCACTTTTGTTTTTGTGGCTGTGTTTCTATGGCTTCACTGCTCTTTTGATACAGCTGCATGGCTTCTCAGGCTCCAAATATCCCAGGCATAGGCAGAATTGATCTTGCCTGAGGGTTTTTCTGGAGCCTGTGCCTTCCCTGGGAGAGCAGTAGGGCCCAGCTCAGGTGGAATCCCTCCCTCTAGGAAGTCATACCCCATGGTCTGTAAAAGTGAAGCAATTAAAGCCAACCTACAACCTCTCCTCTATCTCAACCATGCCCCCAGAAGGGACAGTCTCCTGAAGTTAAAGGTACCACATCATCTTATGCTGGTGAGACCCACAGGGAGAAAAGCAACACGTATTGAGCAAATAGGAAAAACACTGAGTCCAGAGGCTTCATAGGAAACTCTTCCAAACTGCTGTGCTTCACCCCCAGGGAAAACTGATGCATGTGACTCTTTCCTCCTAAGAGGTGGTCATTTTGGTTTGGAAAAATCTGGCTGGGGTCTACAAAACTTAAATAGACCCTCTTAAGTGGGGAAAAAGGCACAATACAGGCAGGGCAAGAAAGAAGAAAATAAGAACTGGAAAATTCTGAGCTGTTAAGCAAAACCTAAGCTAGAGGTCCAGAATAAGCAGAACTGAATGTCAAAGAACAGAGAGACAATGAAGTCATCCAGCAAGAAAACCCAAGGTAAAAAAAGTGAAAAGAATCTCAAGAATAAACTAATTAATGTAATTAAAAGCCTAGACACCAGCAAAAAGTAACAAATCATACTAGGAAAATTTAAGCTATGGCCCAGTCAAAGGAACGAACCAACAATTCAAATGAGATAGAGGCGTTGAAACAATTAATTCAGAATGTATGAGCAGACATGGAAAACCTCATCAAAAATCAAATCAATGAATTGAGGGAGGATATAAAGATGGCAAGGAATGAACAAAAAGAAGAAATTGAAAGTCTGAAAAAACAAATCACAGAACTTATGGGAATGAAAGGCACAGTAGAAAAGATGAAAAAAACAATGGAAACCTACAATGTCAGATCTCAAGAGGCAGAAGACAGGATTAGTGAACTGGAGTATGGAACATCTGAAATCCAACTAGCAAAAGAAAATATAGGGAAAAGAATGGGAAAATATGAGCAAGGACTCAGGGAATTGAATGACAATATAAAGTGCATGAATATAAGTGTTGTGGGTATCTCAGAAGGAGAAGAGAAGGGAAAAGGAGGAGAAAAACTAATGGAGGAAATTATCACTGAAAATTTCCCAATTCTTATGAAAGACTTAAAATTACAGGTCCAAGAAGTTCAGTGTACCCCAAACAGAATAGATCCAAATAGACATACTTCAAGATACTTACTAATCAGAATGTCAGATATCAATGAGAAAGAGAGAATCTTGGAAGCAGCAAGAGAAAAGCAATCCATCACATACAAGTGAAGCTCAATAAGACTATGCATAGATTTCTCAGCAGAAACCATGGAGGCAAGAAGACAGTGGGATGACATATTTAAATTACTAAAAGAGAAAAACTGCCAACCAAGAATTCTATATCCAGCAAAATTGTCCTTCGAAAATGAGGGGGAAATTCTAAACATTTTCAGACAAAAAAATCACTGAGAGAATTTGTGACCAAGAGACTGGTTCTGCAAGAAATACTAAAGGGAACATTACAGACATATACAAAAAGACAGGAGAGAGAGTTGTGGAGAAGAGTGTAGAAATGAAGACTATGAGTAAAGGTACAAAGAAGGAAAATGTGATATGATATATCAAATGCAAAAGGCAAAATGGTAGAAGAAAGTACTGCCCTTACAGTAATGACACTAAATGATAATGGATTAAACTCCCCAATCAAAAGACATAGACCAGGAGAGTGGATTAAAAAACAGGACCTGTCTATATGCTGTTTACAGGAGACACATATTAGACCCAAGGATAAACATAGGTTGAAAGTGAAAGGTTGGGAAAAGATATTTCATGCAAATAACAATCAGAAAAGCACAGGAGTAACCATACTAATATCCAACAAATTAGACTTCAAATGTAAAACAATTAAAAGAGACAAAGAAAGACACTATGTATTAATAAAAGGAACAATTCAACAAGAAGATATAACAATCATAAATATTTATGCACCAAACCAGAATGCTCCAAAATACATGCTGCAAACACTGAAAAGAGAAATAGACACACCTACCATAATAGTTGGAGACTTCAATTCCCCACTCTCATCAATGGACTGAACATCTAGACAGAGGATCAATAAAGAAACAAAGAAGTTGAATAATACAATAAATGAATTAGATTTAACAGACATTTATAGAGCATTACACCCCACAATAGCAGGACATACCTTTTCCTCAATTGCTCATGGATCATTCTCAAGGATAGACCATATTCTGGGTCACAAAGCAAGTCTCAATAAATTTAAAAAGATTGAAATCATACACATCAGATCATAAAGGAATGAAGTTGGAAATCAATAATAGGCAAAGTGCCATAAAATTCACAAATATAAGAAGGCTCAACAACACACTCTTAAACAACCAGTGGGTCAGGGAAGAAATTACAAGAGAAATCAGTAAATATCACAAGGCAAATAAAAATGAAAACACAATATATCAAAATTTATGTGATGCAGCAAAGGTAGTGCTAAGAGGGAAATTTATTGCCCTAAATGTCTATATCAAAAAAGGAGAAAGAGGAAAAATCAAGGAATTCACTATTCACTTGGAAGAACTAGAGAAAGAACCACAAACTAACCCCAAAGCAAGTATCCTGAGAAAGAAAAATGAAGTCAGAGATCTCATGCTACCTGATCTTAAGGAATTTTATGAAGCTACTGTGGTCAAAACAACATGATACTGATATAAAGATAGATATACTGACCAATAGAATTGAATAGAGTGTTCCAGTATAGACCCTCTCATCTATGGACAATTGATCTTTGATAGGGCAATCAAGCCAACTCACCTGGGATAGAACAGTCTCTTCAATAAATGGTTCATAGAGAACTAGATATCCACATGCAAAAAAATGAAAGAGGATCTATATCTCACACCCTATACAAAAGTTAACTCAAAATGGATCAAAGACCTAAATATTAGATCAAAGACCATAAAACTGCTGGAAGAAAATGTAGGGAAATATCTTAAAAATCTTATCATTGGAGGTGGTTTCCTAGACCTTACACCCAAGGCATGAGCATTGAAGAAAGAAATAGGTAAATGGGAACACCTCAAAATTAAACCCTTTTGTGCATCAAAGAACTTCATCAAGAAAATAAAAAGATAGCCTACACAATGGGAGACAATATTTGGAGATGATATATCAGATAAAGGTCTAGTATCCAGAATATATAGAGGTTGCTCAACTCATCAACAAAAAGACAGACAACCCAATTACAAAAATGGGCAAAAGACTTGAACAGACACTTCTCAGAATAGGAAATACAAATGGCCAAAAGGCACATGAAAATGTGCTCAACTTCTCTGGCTGTTAGAGAAATGCAAATCAAAACCACAATGAGATATCATCTCATGCCCACCAGAATGGCCATTGTCGATAAAACAGATAATGTCGAGTGCTGGAGAGAATGTGGAGAAAGAGGCACACTTATCCACTGCTGGTAGGAATGTCAAATGGTACGACCACTGTGGAAGGCAGTTTGGGGGGTCCTCAGGAAATGAAGTATAGAATTTCCATATGACTTGGCAATACCATTGCTAAGTATCTACTCAGAGAACATGAGGGCAAGGACACAAACAGACATTTGCACACCAATGTTTATAGCAGCATTATTTACAGTTGCCAAGAGATGGAAACAGCCAAAATGTCCATCAACAGATAAGGTGTCTAAACAAGGTATGGTATATACATACGATGGAATATTATGCAGCCATAATACAGAATAAATTATGAAGTATGTAACAACATGGATGGACCTTAAGGACATTATGCTGAGATTATCCAGGAACAAAAGGACAAATACTGTATGGTCTCACTGATATGAACTAACATTAATGAATGAGCTTGAAGAATTTCATTTAAGAGCAGAGGCAAATAAGAGATAGAAATAGGGTAGATATTGGGTAGTTGGAACTGAAGAGATATAGATTGTGCAATGGACAGATTGTAAAAATTCAGAAGTGGATAGCCCAAGACTACCTAACTGTAATACAATAATGTTAGAACACTGAATGAAGCTGAATGTGAGAATGACAGAGGGAGGAGGCCTGGGACACAAAGGAAATCAGAAGGAGAGAAATATGATAAAGACTGAGATGGTATGATAAAGATTGAGATGGTATAATCTAGGAATGCCTAAGATGTATAAAGATGGTGACTAAATGTACAAATTTAAAAATGTTTTTGCATGAGGAAGAACAAAGGAATGTCAATACTGCAGGGTGTTGAAAATAGATGGTAATTCATGTTTTAAAAATTTAACTTATGTGCAAGACTAAAGCAGAAAATGTTTATTTGGTACAAAATTTATAATGTAACTTATGTGGGCAGCTTAATTGAACACCATAAGTACCTGGAAACTTGGGTTTCCAGGACATGAGATTTTGTAGGTCTATCCAGAGTGATGCCTCACTAAATCCCAGAGTGATTGGAACAGTAAATAAAAAAGCATTTTCAAAGTCCCCTTAGGGGAATGGTGAGAAAGGAGGAAAACTCAAAATCCCCAAGTGGAGAATTCTTGATCTTCTCACAAACAGTGGGGACCACTAAGGCGATAGGCTGAGCCCCCAATTTTGGTGTTTGTTCATATGAAACTTAACCCCACAAAGGATAGGCTAAGGCTACTTAAAATTAGACCCAATAGTCACCCCCAATCTCTTTTGTTGCTCAGATGTGGCCTCTCTCTCTCAGCTAACATGACAAGCAAACTCCCCCTCTCTACATGAGACATGACTTCCGGGGGTGTGGACCTTCCTGACAATGTGGGACAGAAATCATAGGATGAACTGGGACTCAGCATCAAGGGATTGAGAAAACATTCTCGACCAAAAGGGGGGAGAGTAAAATAAGGCAAAATAAAGTGTCAATGGCTGAGAGATTCCAAACAGAGTTGAAAGGTTATTTTTATGCATTAAATAGATATCACCTTTTTAGTTAAGGTGTAATGGAGAGGCTGGAGGGAACTGCCTGAAAATGTAGATCTGTGTTCCAGTAGCCATGTTTCTTGAAGATGATCATTTAATGATATAGCTTTCACAATGTGACTGTGTGATTGTGAAAACCCTGTGTCTGATGCTCCTTTTATCTACCTTTTTGACAGATGAGTAAACATATCGATTAAAAATAAATAATGGGAACAAATGTTAAAATAAATTTAGTAGATTTAAATGCTAGTGATCAATGATAGGGAGGGGTAAGGGGTATTGAATACATGATATTTTTCTGTTTTCTTTTTATTTATTTTTCTGAATTGATACAAATGTTCTAAGAAATTATCATCATGATGAATATACAACTATGTGATGATATTGTGAATTACTGATTATATATATAGAATGGAATGATCATATGTAAAGAATGTTTGTGTTTGTTTGTTATGTTAAAAAATTTTAATTGATTAAAAAAACACAAGGAAGGTCTGAGCTGCACATCCAACCATGGCTATCACTCTATTTTCAAACCAAATGGTGTCACATGCCTTTGGGATGGTGATGAAAAAGTAGCCCATGTCTAAGACAAATACATATGAAAGAAATAAGTAGGGTTGTGGGGATTCTGGTCAAGCATGTTTATTGTGATGATGAGAAGATTTCCCATCAGGGTTGTCAAGTACATCAATAGGAAGCATAGCATGCAAGATTCTGAGCTCTGATACATCAAAAATCTTGCCAACAAGAATTAAGTCACCATGGTAGAGATATACATCTTTGCGTCATTTGCTTTGGACATGGAGAGACAAACACAAATAATCCCTAAATATATGGGGAATCATTATAAAGAAATAAATGAGTTTATGTACATCTTACTTATGCAACTTATTTCCAAAGTAGGGGTAGTTGTAAGATATAAATATTTACAGTTTTTAATTATGTTACCATAAGTTTCTATGTCTCATTAGTTGTACCATGAATATATTGGAGGTCAAAGATACTCCTGCATGATTGAATTAAGGTACTTAATTTCTATCTGTCATGACTCATTGAAATTATTCTATGAGAGTTATCTCTTATTATCAGTTAATGGCCAAATAGAATCTAAGTAGAGCTAGGAGGTTACTATTTTAACAGAAACTTTCAAAACTTTACATGTATTTGTAATCCACATACTGCCCAGTAAGTGCAAAAATTATTCTTACCTCCACAACCACCACAAGGCTTTTTTTTGTACTAATTTTATTTTTAAATTCACCTTTATCATTTCCTCTTCCTGAAGACTATCTTACTTTTTTCATATATCTACTGTTAGCACCTAGTAAGCTGAACTCTTTATCTTTACATTTCATTATTCATCTTATCTCCTTTTATTTCAATATTTTAATATATCTCTAATAATTTAGTTTTGTTGATTTTCTAGTAGCTTAGATATTCTACCAATGAATTGATTGATATTAAAAACAATTATTATTAATTTAGAATGCCCTAGGCAATGTACATTTTTCATATATTACATAATGTAATTCTCATTTTCTTTGTAATTCTCATATTTATTTTTGTGACTTGGAAATTTATATGCAATTTTAAAATGAAAAGAGTGAGTCATTGGATGGTTGGAGATAATTTTTAGCCATGAAAATAAATGGAAGAGCAGACATTCAAAGCCAGATTTGTCTGTTGAGATGGCCCATTGCACCATGTGAATTTCCTTCACCAGAAATCCTGATTCTTCTGAGCTACAGTTTCCCACCATGCCAATCATCACCACCATCAATTCAGACTTGGGTTCATTATTCAATCAAATGGCTGCATTACAAATTGCCAAATACTATAGAAGTAGTGAGATGATAGTTGGGATCCACTCTTAAGTTACTGTGACCCAGAGGTGAAATACCATTTTCTCTATTACCTATGTGTGAGTATGCCATAGATCATGACCATTGTTCAAAATCATTTTCTGTATTGCTCCATACATCTTTATTTTTTTTGCCTTCTCCCAAAATAAATGACGATTTTAAATCACAAGTATTTACTGTAATCCATATTTTAATGCATAGATATTTAATAATATCTATGATACCCCAGCTTTTTCTCATTACTATCATACTTCTGGATACTATCATCCCTTCTGAGTGATGCAGTGATTTTCACAAATGAGGCTATTTTCATAATATTCCAAATGGACTACTGCAAAACACCCTTGTTGAAACTGTCCAAAATGTCAATATAAAAGATCAAGTTTTGAGGGTTCACTGGTGGTTCAGTGGTAGAATGCTTACCTTCCATGCAGGATACTCAGGTTTGATTCCTGGACAATGCACCCCCCTAAAATATATATGTTATATTATATATATAATATATATATAATAGCATATTATATATAAAAATATATAAGTAAAATATATTACTTATCAGATCAGTGTCTTTTGAATTCTGTGATCACTAGGATTCATCTCTGATGCCTCAGTTTCTTCATACAATAATATGGTAACAGTGGTGTTGACCTTCCTGGGACTCTCAAGAATATAACACAATGTGACTTGTATGGAATTTGGATTAGTAGCTAGAACATGGTACATATTAGGAAGTGACATATCTGTTGTTTAGTTTCACAACTGTGGTGAGTGTGGGGCACTTTGATTCTATGAGTAACAGAGAAAACTATTCCAATTTTGAGGTGTTCTACTTATCTGTCATCAATTTCTGGTATAATTCTACTATACTTAAACAACAAGCTTTATGATTTGAAAATGCTGGCATAGGTTTATTTTACTATATAGATTTTCTTTTTACTGTTAGAAAAAATTTTAACATTTCTGATGAAACTCTCCATATAGTTCACCTATGTATTTTTATATAGTCATATAATTAATTTGTCAAATACTTATATTCTAAATAATTTATTAGTATGAGAAAGTTTTCTTGACTTAATGCACATGTCAGGAATATTAATCCAATGTGCTTAATATCTTCATATATTCTACCTTTTCTTCTCTTCCACAGGTCTTTGCCCCATATCTCAATGAAACATGTACTCTGTTCACACACTTACATGAAAGCTTAAGTTCCTCTATCAATTGTTTTGTATAATAAATTACTCATTTATATTTATATTAATATTTATCATAATTTTTGGAAAATAATTTCAAAGTCTTCCTCAATAGTTATGATAAAAAACTGTTTTATTATCAAAATCCCAAGAGTTTAATATAAGCCAAAATATCAATTTTAATTGAATATGTCTCATTATTTTAGAGTTAATTTGCCAATTTATGAATACCTAAGCATTTTTTTAAATATTCAATATCTGAATTAAATTATCAGAATTTTATTTCATATAAAATGTGTTTTTAATTTCCTTAAAGACAGTTGTTTTAATTTGCTAAGGCTGCCAGAATGCTATACACCAGAAATGGAATAGCTTTCATAAAGGGGGATCATTTAGATACAAAATTACACATGGTTTTCCTCTGGCTTTCTGTCACATGGGAAGGCACACAGCAACATCAGCTGGCCTCATTTCCTGGCTTCTAAGTTCAAACAGCTTTCCCCAGAGTGGTTCTATTCAGTATCTCTAAAGATCCTAATATCTGAGATCTTAATATCTCTTTTGACCTCTCTCTTTTATATTTCCTACTAATTAAGTTAAGCATCATTCATTGTGGAAGGTAATTCCCTCAGCTGACTGCAAATGTTATCAACCCTAGATGAAGTTAACATTCTGATATTTAAGTCTGCATCAATAAAAAAACAACCCAACATCAACTGGCCTTGTTGAAATCCAAAATTAACTATTACAACAGTGAATGTGTAATTCATCTTTTTAAAGTACAGGTCCTAATAAATTAATATGCAAGTTGGACTATTTTTATAAAAGTACCTTCTCCATTGTGTTTTATGATTCCCAAAGGAATACCTAGAAAACCAAGATAATTTTTAATTTCTTAAAATGTTAGAATGCTGATGAATTCTAGAATGAATTAATAATTATGAGCATTACCAGTATTAATCTGTGGAACTATAGAGCAAAATAAGGTGGTTTCTTGCAATCTATTTTTCCCTAAAATTATGTATTAAATCATGGAATTGGGTAAGATGTTGTGAAACTAAATTTAACCAAAACAGAGGACTCTTGCAAAGTTACAGATAAAGAATAAATCTTTAGATAATGCCACAGGGATAGAGTGGAAATTTGCATATTTAAGTTGCCAAATCCTGGAAGTAAAGAGGTTCCAGGTAACTGAAACACACACACAACTTAATTTCTTCAACACATTCTTGCAAAATTCTAAGCTGTGTAGAGTTGGAAGAATAAGAACCTATAACAGTTTCCAAGGCATAGTTCAGTTTTTAGTAGACTCACAGGGCTCAGGAGCAAAGAACATAACTCAGAGTGGCAGTAGAAACGATACCAATTAGCAAGCAACACAACCATTTGTAAGACCTCTAGGTTCAGATACCAGGAAAAGCTAGAAGTATGTTGAGCCTTAGGAATACTGAAACCCAGTATCTAGTAAACTCTATTTATAATTATGTTAATATGAGCTGCATACTTTCTATCTTTTAAAAGAGAATAGTAGGAATTGTTTTTAGGGAGGAAAAAATATTATCTGGAAATTTTAATTTCCTTGTTCTTTCCTTCACACATTAAAACTGGAATTCAAAAAGAAAATTACTAATTAGGTTAATTATGAAATTCATTGAAAGAGAAAAGGAATGAAATAAAAGAAAACAAGATGAGTGTTTTGACTTGCTAAAACTTCAGGAATGCAATATACTAGGAATGGAATGGCTTTTAAAATGTGGAATTTATTGTTACCAGTTTAGAGTTAAAACTAAGGTATCCATGGAATGATAATTTAACTCAAGAAAGGGCTGATGATGTTTAGGATTTCTCTGTCAGCTGGGAAGGCACATGGAAATATGTGCTAGCTTTCTGTCACCTGGCATGGCACATAGCAAAATATGCTAGCTTTCTCTCCCAGCATCTTTCAAATGGCTCTAGAGGCATTTTCTTTCTGCCTTTCCAAAGGTCTCTGACTGTGTGGGCTATGAAGCTTTTTAAAATATGTTTCCTTCTTAAAGGAATCCTGTAAGGGAGTTGGATGTATGGAGATTTAGCAAAAGAATTTTCCAAATTAAATGTGGAAAATGCAGTCAGGCTGCTCATTGCAGATAATAGTAAAATTGAGAGGAAAGAAGTAAGTTGAGAGCTTAACCCTTGGGTACAAAGAAACCAGAAACTGATGGTCTGGAAAATTCTGGGCTTCCAGAAAGGGAGACCCCAGTGAATAATGTCTGCATGAGGATTTAACCAAAGATAGAACTAGTCAGGCATGTCAGGACAAGCCAGGGTTGGAGATGGAGTTGTTCAGAAAGGATTTGTGGAATGTCCTTTTATCAGATGTGTATGACCTCAGTGTACTGCATAGAAAACCATCAAGATTATGGAGGGATCTGTATAAATTGAATCACTGCTGGTCTAGACATAAAAGGACAGAAAAGTGAAAGATTGAATGAAAAATGACTTCAAAAACAAAATCATGGGAACTGAGGTTTGGAGGCAAGAAATGTCATGCCAGGAGTGTGGAGTCACCTATTCATGTCGAGAGGGTGAGTTTGTCCAAGAGGCAGACAGCAATCCTTTGTTCAATAGGGCAGAACAATGAGGCCCTTTGCTTCATTGTTCATGAAGAATTTTCAAGTGTCAGGTCTCAGGGAGGGTGAAGTACACTCCCCTAGGATTAGGGAGAGCCTGTCCACCACCTCACTGTTCTGAACATGTAGAAAATGTGTCCCAGAAATGGTAAAGGGTCTGGGTGATAACCAGAAGGTTGAGGCAGTTGAAACCAAACACATGGTAATCTCCACAATGTTTAAAATATTAAAACCCACCATCCAATGTTTGGAGAAAACAGGGCCCCTACATAAGCACTTTGAAAGAGTGAGATTGCCACTCTCTCAAGCCCTGAGGATAAAACATATTCTATAAATGACTCTCAGATTTTTAAATCTAATGGAATTTGCCCTGCAGTTTTCCAGAACTATTTGTGACCTTTGACCTCTATTGTTTTCCAATTTCTCCCTGTGGTAATATGAACATACATCCAATGACTGTCCCTCTTTTCTATGTAGGAAACAGATAAATTGTTCTGAGTTTGACTGATCTACAGCCAGAGGAGAATTTTGTCTTAGGACAGACCATGGTTGCAGCTGGTTTTGATGAGACTTTGTATTGTATTTTACATTGTATTGTATTTGTGCTGTTTTTGGACTGGTTTAAGG
>PVIY010006483.1:0-86568 GCA_004026745.1 Myrmecophaga tridactyla | reverse complement strand
GGCAAACATGGCGGCGTCTGCTGGCTTTCTCATGGCTCTACCAAAAAAGGGACTCTCTCCAAAATGTTTCCTCTTTTAAAGGATTCCAGCAAGTAACTCCACCTTCAGTGGGTGGAGACACACGTCCATGGAAATCATCTAATCAAAAGTTACCACCCACAATTGGATGGGTCACATTTTCATGGAAACAATCAAAATACTCCCACCCAGCAATACTGAATGAGGATCAAAGGGCATGGCTTTTCTCGGGGTCCACCACAGATTCAGACCAGTACAATTTTGGTATGAAGTGTGAGGTAGGGGTTCTCTTCCTTGTTTTTTTTTCCTTTTGGCAAATGGAGATCCAGCTTTCCTAGTACCATCTGTTGAAGAGGCGATTCTTTCCCAATTGAGTGGTCTATGTCCTCTTGTTAAAAATCAGTTGGCCATAATTGTGAAGGTTAACTTCTAAGCTCTCAATTCCATTCCATTGGTCTACATGTCTGTCTTTGTGCCAGCACCATACTGTTTTGATTACAGGTGGCTTTGGAATACATTTTAAAATCAGAAAATGTGAGTCTTCTAACTTCATTCTTCTTTTTCAAGTTGATTTTAGCTATCCAGAGCCTCTTACCCCTCCATATAAATGTGATGATTGGCTTTTCCATTTCTTCAAAGGTTGCTGGCATTTTCATTGGGATTGTGTTGAATCTACATATTGCTTTGTGTAGGATTGAATCTTAATGATATTTAGTTTTCCAGTCCATGAGCATGGAATGTCCTTTCATTTATTTAGGTCTTCTTTGATTTCTATTACGAGTGTTTTGTAGTTTTCTGAGTACAACTCCATTACATCCTTCATTAGATTTGTTCCTAGATATTTTATTTTTTAGTTGCTATTCAGAATAGAATATTTTAATTGATATCTTCTTCTGATTGTTCATTGCTTGTGCATATAAATACTACTGATTTTTAGATATTGATCTTGTAAACCAACACTGTGCTGAACTCATTTATTAGTTGTAGTAGCTTTGTGGTGGATTTTTCATGACTTTCTGCATATAGGATCATACCATCTGCAAATAGGGAAAGTTTTACTTCTTCCTTTCCAATTTGGATGCCTTTATTTCTTTATCTTGCCTAATTGCTCTGGCATGATCTTCCAATACAATGTTGAGAAACAGTGGTAACAATGAGCATCCTTACCTTGTTCTGTTCTTCGAAGGAAAGTTTTCAATCCTTTGCCATTAAGTAGGATGTTAGCAATGGGTTTTTCATATATGCCCTTTATCATGTTGAGAAAGGTTCCTTCTATTTCTATGCCTTAAGTATTTTTACCAAAAAGCAGTGCTGGATTTTGTCAAATTCCTTTTCTGTATCAGTTGAGAGGATCATGTGGTTTTCCTGCCTTCATTCTGTTATTGTGGTGTATTACATTAATTAATTTTCTTATGTTGAACGAACTTTGAATACCTGGGATAAATCCTACTTGATCATGGTGTATAATTTTATTAATGTACTGTTTGATTCAGTTTGCTGGTATTTTATTGAGGATTTTTGCATTCATATTATAAGAGATATTGGTCCATGATTTTCTTTTCTTTTGGCATCTTTATCCAGCTTTAGTATGAGGGTGATGATGGCTTCATAGAATGAATTAACTGTGTTCCCTCCTCTTCAATTTCCTGGAAGAGTTTGACCAGAATTAGAGTCTTCTTCTTGGAATGTTTGGTAGAATTCCCCTGTGAAACCCTCTAGTCCTTGGCTTTTTTGTTGTTATTGTTGGGAGGTTTTTGAGAAGTAACTCAATCTCTTTACTAGTAATGGTTTCTTGAGATCTATTTTTCCTTGGGTAAATGTAGGTAGTTTATATGTTTCTAAACATTTGTTCATTAATCTAGGATATTGTAGCTTGGAACTTCTATGTACCCCAGAAAAGGCCACGTTCTTATAATCTATTCCTATAGGTGCAGACCTATTTTGGATGGGACTTTTTGTTAGGTTATTTCAATTGAGATGCAACCCAGTCCTTTCAAGGTGGGTCTTAACCCTTTTATTGGAGTCCTTTATGAGAGGATAAAAGCGAGGCGAAACTCAGAGAGCTTAGTGAGGAAAAGCCCCCAGAGGAGCTGAGAGAGGAAGTCATTGAAGTCAGAAGCTGAAAGCAATGACATCTGGGAAGGAAGGACCAACAGTTGCTGGCTGTGTGCCTCCCCATGTGATAGAGGCGTCCTAGATGCCAGTGACCTATCTTCAGAGAAGATAGGTTGCTGCCTTAATTTGGACATTTTCCAACCTTAGAACTATAAATTTGTAAGCTAATTGTAAGATAACAAATTTGTAAGCTAATAAATCTCCATTGTAAAAGCCAACCCATTTCTGGTATACTGCATTCCAGAAGCTTTAGCAAACTGCAACAATTATCTAATTTATTGACATACAGTTGTTCATGGTGACCACTGACTGTTTTACAAAACACAGCAATTGTTTATTTTATCAGGGTTGGTTGTAACTTCCCCCTTTCCATTTCTAATTTTGTTTATTTGCATCTTTTCTTTTTTTTCTTCCTTTGTCAATCTTACTAAGGCTTTGTTGATTTTATTGATTTCTCAAGGAATCAACTTTTTGTTTTGTTGATTCTCTATTTTGTTCTATTTCATTTATCTCTCTAATTTTTGTTATTTCCTTCCTTATGCTTGTTTTTGGTTTAGCTTGCTCTTCTTTTTCTAGTTCTGAGGTTAAGCATCCTCATTTGAAGTCTTTCTTCTTTGTTCATGTAAGCATTAGTGGTATAAACTTCCCTCTCAGCACTGCTTTTCCTTCATTCCATAAGTTTTGGTATGTTGTATTTTCATTTTCATTTACCTTAAGATATTTCATAATTTTGCTGCTATTTTGCTCTTTAATCCATTGGCTAATTTCCATATATTCGTGAATTTTCCATTTCTCTCTCTCTTAATGATTTCTAGCTTCATTCTGTTATGGTCAGAGAATATGGTCAGAGAATATAATTTGTATGATTTCAATATTTCTGAATTTATTGAATCTTGTTTTGTGATACAACATATGGTCTATTGTGGAGAATGATCCATTTGCACTTGAGAAGAATGCGTATTGTTTTTGTTGGGTGCAGGGTTCTATTTATATATCTGTTAGGTCTAGTTGGTCTAGGGTATCATCATTCAAATCCTATACTTCCCTATTGATCTCCTCACTAGATGCTCTACCCATTATTAACAGTGGTGTGTTAAAGTCTTCTACTATTAAGTTAGATCTATAAATTTCCTCCTTCAAATCTGTCAATAGTTGCTTCATTTATTTTGGGGTTCTGCTGTTGGGTGCATATATATTTATAATTGCTACAACTCTTGTTGAATTATTTATCCTCTTTATCAGTATTTAGTGACCTTCTTTGTAACTGTTTTTTACTTAAAGTATATTTAATCTGATATTAATATAGCCACCCCAGTCGTTTTTGGTCACTATTTGCATGGTATATATTTTTCCCCATCGTTTACCCTCAACCAGCTTGTATCCTTGACTTTAAGTTCAGTCTATTGCAGAGAGCTTTAATCTGCTCTTGAAATCCTCCTGGACATTTTCATTTCAATTATCATAGACTTCAACTATAGTACTTCTGTTCCATTCCTTTTAAAAATTTCTATCTCTTTATCAAGATTCTCATATTGCTTATTTATTGTTTTCCTAATATCCTTTAGTTTTTTCTCTGAATTTTTCTTCATCTCCTTGAGTATTTTTAAGATCATTTATAAAAAAATCTTTGTTCAATATTTCCATAGTCTCAGCTTTGTTGGTGTTTTCTGGATGGACCATAATTTCCTGTTTCTTTGTCTTGTAGTCTTTTGTTTCACACTATACATTTTAATATTTTAAAATGTTAACTCTGGGATTTATTCCCTGACTTGTCTGTTTCTTGATTTTGTATCCAGATAGTGTTAAGACAGATTTCCTTGAGCTTCATCCCTTCTGCCCAAGGTGAATGCAATGTGCAGGTTTCGCTGTCTTTCCGGGCCTCTCTGTCATGTTGGGCTTTTGCTTGTTAGTTGTTTTAGAGTTCCTTTATTTACAGGAGTTTGGTTGTCCCCTCTATTTCCCAGGAGATAGATCATCCTCTCTCAGATGTTTGAAGCTGGTAAGCTTTTGACCTCAACTTTTCACCTCTATAATTTCTTAAACTCCTTTCATTGTCTCAAGTGTTTTTGCCTGGAGGCCAATTCTGGGAGGAGTGGCTTGCTGGAGAAGTCTTCCAAATCAATCACTTTCCCAGCCAGAACAGGGCTAGGGACACACAAGTAGGCATGGGCCAAATCCACAGTGCCCTAAGGAGGGAATCAGAAAGACCATCAAGAGCTTCTTGCAGAGCTCCCTAAAGCTGGACTTTCTTGGCCTGCCCAGCAAATGCAGCCATTCAAATAACTTTCTTCCCAAAACCCTGAAGAAGCACAGCATCCTTAATTCTCTAATGCTGCTGCCACTGTGAAGGGTAATTTGAAATATTGGTGGCTGCCACCTCTGTCCAGGTTGGAACATGGCTGCCACTTCCTTTTTCTAGGGCGGATTAAAGCAATGGCTTCAGTCCCGATACCCTCCTCACCTCCCAATCTGATCTGAAGTTACTAATCAAAAGGCATGGTCAGTGATCTGTTGTGCACACATCTGGTCTTGGGGAAGAGGATTTTAAAATCTTTCTTTCACCAATGAGTCAGCTAGAAGCTGGACCACACAGCATCCTGTCACATGAGTGGGGGGCAGATGCTGGTAGCCACTGCATGGAGAAAGCAGTTTACTGTTCTTTACCATAACTCAGCAACCTTTCCCCCCACTCTTCTGTGGATGCTTTATAGTATTCTTTGGCTTATGGAATTTCAAAATAGTTATTTCAGACAGTTCCTGCTTGTTTAATAGTTGTTCTGTTGGAAGGATTGAGTCTTGGAACTCCCTAAATCACCATCTTCCCCCAATCTCTGTACATGGTTTTAATGGTACATGCCATGTATTTATCAGTTATAAAGTATTATTCTGGGATTCCCATCTTTGACATACTTTTCCCTTCCCATTTCTGAAAACTCTTGTCTTTAAAACATGAAAAAAAAATAGACTTCAGCAGATTGACACTGTTATTTAGATAACTATGCAAGCAGTAAGAGCACACAAGCAAATATTTGTTAACTTAATGAAAACTGGCAGAGATTTCTTTTTGAGCTCTCAGTTGCTTAAGAGTACCCAGCCATTTCAATGGGACAACTGATAGTAAAGTTCTCAAAGTCCTTATTGAGTGGGTAAACTAGACAGCTAGCTACTGTACTTTTAGAGAACACACCTAGCACCCAAGAATTATCTCTGGGACCCAGTAAGCTGACTGAATCACAGTATTCTCAAAGCCTTTCCTCTATGATGCTTTTTCTGAGAAATTGTTAGTTTAATACTCAAAAAACATTTAGTTCATGACACAACTGGGTATCTAATTTGCAGGGCCCAGTGCAAAATAAAAATGCAGTGCCCCTCGTTCAAAACTTATTAAGAATTTCAAGATGGTGACAGCAGGGCATTAAAGCATGCAGGGTCTTACTAAGCACAGGGCCTTGTGCAAGTGAACAGTGCAACGAAGCTGGCCCTACTCTATCATCAAAGAGCTCTCACTCAGCACAGTGGAAGATGGAAGATCTGTAACTAGGGATAAAAGCTTTGAGTTTGTACAACTGGCTGCAGGAAACCAAATGAAGCTCCCAACAGGGTAAAATCTTCCCAGGGTAGATTAAACTCATTATTGAGGGAGCAGTTGAATAGGGGGAAAACATTCCAGACTGAAGGAGCAGCACTGAAGGAAGGCAGAATGCATCCGACAACTTCCATTAATTTTTAAGGAGTTGGTGCAAGTGAACATGGGTGACATCACTGCAGTTAGTCGTGGAAAGGCAGGTAGAGGTCAAATCACGGGGAAGGGGTTGAACACCTATTGGGTGCCTTTTTTTTTTTTTTTTCCTGCTTGGGCAGGCACCGGAATCGAACCCTGGTCTCCGACATGAATTGAATGCCTTTTGTATGCCAATTTCTTTTCCCTCATGTCATCATTTCATAACCCATCATTTTATAACTTGTAAATAAACTGCCCTGGTTTCACAAAGGGTTTCATTTAGGATCATCGTAGTAAAGTTCAAAGTGTCTGGCGTACAGTAGGCATCCAATAAACATTTGGGGAACTTCAGACAAGTCTGTTAGACTTTCAACCAAGGACTCAACCCCTAAACCAAACTGCTTCTAAGCATATTTTAAACCACTCCACTAGCCTTCACCGCATCTCTCCAGAGCCCAAACGTTCCCTTCTCTGCTCCTGCTCCGCCCCCCCTGTTTCCCACGTGCCGGAAATTGGACAGAAGAAGTACTTCCGGGTTAGCAAAGGTCGGCTCCGGGAAAATGGCGGCCCCCTTGGAGCTCAGTTGCTGGGGAGGAGGCTGGGGGCTCCCATCGGTGCACAGCGAGTCTCTGGTGGTGATGGTGAGGCCGCCTCGCGGACAGCAGCGCGGCGGGGGAGGGGCGGAGCCTGAGGCGCGAGGCCCGCGGGGCCTGGCCGGGGCGGCTTCCCGTGGTTCCCCGCGGGGCTGCGAGGCCGACGCCGGTCCGGCTCCTCGCCATTGGCGAGTCGGAGCTTGGCCCGTGACTCCCGCCGTGGCCTGGAGGAAGTGTCATGCCTGCTTCTCTAGGCTCTGTGTTTCCTCAGCCTTGCCAAGCTGTCCCGGCAGTGGCGTTAAACCCTGAATCGCGGGGCGCGCTCGGCCCGTGGTCCCCGGACTTTTGGGGGAACCAGGTCTCGCAAAGCAGGATCGATGTCGCACACGCCCCCGAAGTTCGGGGGAGGGACGCGGCCCCGGTGACAGGCGCCTTCTGCACTGGGGGGTCGGGGCTGTGAACTGAAGCAGCTTTCCAGATTTGCATAATGTACTCGGCCTAAAATGTTTTACTGCAAACTCTTTTTCAGGCGTATGCAAAGTTTTCTGGAGCGCCCTTGAAAGTCAATGTCATAGATAACACCTGGAGAGGTTCAAGAGGTACAGTGCAAACCTTTAAACACCTCTTTCTGCCCTCTTAAGTTTTTTTCCATTCAAAGCTGTGAGGCATATAGCCACAGAGTACCTTCGTGACCTTGGCTGTGTGCTTATGGTTTGATCATTCTGAGTAATACTCAGAGTGTAAGCCAAATAAGTGTGGAAATTATGAGAAATGAGAATGTTCTGTAGAACTGATCTCTGTGAATGTGCAAAAAACTAGGATAGGCTTACTCATTTTTTCCGCTTCAGATGTGCAATTGGTATAGTTCGTTGGGTATTTGGAACCTCTTCAGAGGAAAATGAAATGTTTAGCTATATGTAAACTGTTTTTTGATTATAGGAGATGTACCAGTGTTGACAGCTGAAGACAATGTTGTTTCTCAGCCGGCAAAAATACTAAACTTTTTAAGAAAACAGGTGGGTGGTTTCTTTTGAAGAGGTAGAACCTTGCATGTTTTGTTTTGTTTCCTTTTAAATACATTATAAGGTGTTTGCTTTAGCTTTTTTTTTCCCCCAACTGTAGACAGTTGGAGATATGTTGGATTTTATAGAAATTGACTTGGAATTCTCTGCTCTAAAACATGTGGTTTACTGTGAAAGTGGGGAGGAGTAGGCAGTTTATATTTTCATGCCCTTTGCTTAGATTTTGACGTTTAGATATAAAGCAGATTCAGTTTATCAATATTCACCACCACACTTATTGATGGAATTGTCACTTTAGTGACACGCAGTTGTACATGTTCTGTACTGAATGTCACATCTGAGTTCCCACCGCTTAGCAACCATTTGTTTTTGTTTTTAATTATTTGTTATTTTTAAAAAGCAATCAACTGTTAGTTGCAGTTAAAGAAATATTTAATGAAGTAGGGTATCCAAAATGTTTAGACATGTAAAGATTTTATAAATGCAAAACTTTTAATTTAATTCCTTTTTTAAAGAAGAAATCCTGTGTCAATAGAATTTAGAGCTTTTTCAAATCTGGAAGGTTTTCTTCTTTTCAAGGGGAAAAATGCAACCAGTTGGAACTTCTTCCTTGTCATCATTATTAACAAAAATAATTTCTTCCTTTAAGTTAATAGTACATACATTGAAATAATTAATAAAATTATATTATATGTATAACATTAATTGAGACTACTGTGTGCATGATGTTAAGAATGCTGTGTGTGTTAATGAGCAGTTTTCACTGGATTTGTGTATCCTGTTTTTCCCTTTTTTAATGTTTGCCTCTTATGAGGAAGAATAGGAATCCTTATTTTTTTTTAGCTTCACTGTCTTTGGGATGTTCTTTGATTCCTAAGATTCTTTGGTTTTATGTTTTTGCCTTTTTTTTGGGTAGCTGCATGGGCCAGGAAACGAACCTGGGTCTCCCGCATGGCGAGCGAGAATTCCACCACTGAGCTACCCTTGCACCCTCTGGTTTTGTTTTTAATAGAAATATAATGCTGATTATGAACTCTCGGCAAAACAAGGGGCAGATACACTGGCTTACATTGCTCTCCTTGAAGAGAAGCTTCTTCCTGCAGTGGTGAGCATTCATGAATATTACAGTTATTTTAGTGACAGTTGAAAATGCACTTTAGTTTATTTGGAAGAAAAATAATGAAAAAGGCATAAGGAAATTTCCTGGATGCGGATGCACTATTTGTGGTTCTTTCATATTCTGAAGCTAAACTCTGCTAGACATTCAACTAGTTTATGAAACAACAAAGTGAAAGATAGTATCATTTTGGAAAAAAAAGTTCTTTGTGGGAGGTGAAGCTTGTTGCTCCATGTATGAACTTGGGTGAACTATAATTAATTTGGTAAATATTTATTGAGCTCCTCCTATATACCAGGACTGTGAACTGTTTGCCTAGGATGTAACTGTCAACAAAACACATTTAAAATAATTGTTTTATCCTTGAGTCATTCTAAATGGAAAATTTATATGAAGTCCCTTTATACAAAGACATTTATGAAAAGCTATCACATTGATCAAGTGATTGATCTTTCTTTTTATAGAAGAACATTCTTGTCATGTTTTTCCCCCTCCCTTTACAGCTTCACACATTCTGGGTTGACAATGACAATTACTTTTCTGTGACAAAGCCATGGTTTGCGTCACGAATTCCTTTTCCCTTGAGTTTGATCCTGCCTGGAAGAATGTCTAAAGGAGCATTGAACAGGATTCTTCTGACTAGAGGAGAGCCCCCTCTCTACCACCTCCGAGAGGTGGAAGCACAGGTATCATCTGGATTACTTTAAGAGCAAGGGCTCTCCAGTGAAGGGACAAGAGAGAGAGAGCCAAGATGCCTGCCTAAAAAGTAGCTTTAGAGCATCCTTCCTACCTTTGAGATATAATTTCATCCTTATTAGATATACAGAGATGCCAAGGAGTGCCTAAATCTTCTGTCGCACAGATTGGGAACATCTCAGTTTTTCTTTGGAGATACGTGAGTACACTCCCATAAAAATCATTTTGATATTTTGTGCACATATATTCAGTCATTAAGTTCTCTTGCTCACCTAAAAGGTGAGTTTTTCACTTAAAAAAGATATAATGGATTTTTATTATTGGAAACTTTTTCCATCAGTGGTAATCTTATAAAGAGTTTAATATGCTTTTCTTATTGTTAATATGCTTTTAAAAGATCCTTAATTCATTTTTAGGCCTTCTACCTTGGATGCCTATGTGTTTGGTTTTCTTGCACCTCTTTACAAAGTGCGCTTTCCTAAAGTCCAGTTACAAGAACATTTGAAACAGCTCAACAACCTGTGTCGCTTTTGTGATGACATCTTGAACAGTTACTTTAGGCTTAATCTTGCAGGTAAGCCATTTCCTCTTCAGCTAAAAAAAGAATGTTTGTTTGCATATTGAGTAGCTATTCTCCTAAGAAAGCATAGTAAAAGTTCATTACTTATTTCAATGAAAAATTGCTGTATTGTATTTTAATGCCGACTTATAACACTTCAGAATATTGTATTTTTCCATATCTATTTTTATTCTCATGTATGTTTCTTATTTAAATAGAGAAATAGATATTTGCTGTTTATCTTTTCCTCTGGATTGTACACATTTCTTGCTTCTTGTTCTTTAAATATTGCCCCTTTGAAGTTGGGTCATTTTCTCCTAAAAATGAAACCCTGCTGAAAGATATCATTTATCCCAAGGCAAATGGGCAATTACTTTAAATGATTCTTACCCACTGCTTCTAGCATTTTCCTGTGTGAACAGAAATCAGCAGATTGATTTTGGTGAGGCAAACTTCCATGATTCCACTACTTGAAAACTGATTGCAGCAGACTGGAGGTATAGTAAATAGAGGGCATCTGTTGCTTAGGCTGTTGCTTCTTTCTGCTTAAGTGATTAGTATACTAAAATTGTGTTGGGAGAGTTAGTTGACATTTTCCATTTAAGGACAGAATTATAAGAGTAACTGGCTTAGGTGGATAGTTTTATTTTATATAATAAGTAATGTGTTTGTATATAGGTTTTACTTCAGACTTACTGAATTAGAATCTCTTAGGGATGGATCCCAAGAGACTGTATTCAATTCCTCCAAATACTCTAGATGCTTGGTGGGTAGCTATTTGGGAATCATTGAAATAGTTGTGGTCCATGACCCATTTGAAATGGGTGGGAAAGGTACAGTGTACACTTGAGAAGAAAACAAGGATTGCTGTGCTCTTTTACTAATTACCTTGGCTAGCTGCATGACACTTTGGCTATGTAGAGGACAGATTTTAGTCTTTTTGTTTAGGGTTTGGTTTGGGAGCATTACTTTCCCTCTTAACTTCTTAACTTTGCCTTTGAACACAGAATGGTTTTTCTCTTTGCCTGTTTTATTTTTGTCTTTTTTTTTTTTTTTAAGGGTGGGATACTTGGGAGGGTGGATAGACTCAAAATTTTTTCAATCTTAACAGCTTTAAAGGCTTTCAACATTTTCTGTCTTTCTCTGATTTCTGTCCTGGCTTCTTAGGCATTTCTCCAGCTGGACAAGATACAATAGATGCAAATCTGCAGAAACTCACACAGCTTGTAAATAAGGAATCCAACTTGATTGAAAAGGTCAAGTTTACTTCAATCATTACTTTATTGTAGTTTAGTATTTTCCTTTCTGCAATTAATATTGTAATTTGGGTCATGCATTAATTTTACCCTCTTAATTTTGTTGTTTGTTTTTAAGTTATTTTTCAGAAAGCTTTTTAATATGCATTTACTAAAGTTACATATAATACAGTGTTTTGAAGCCTGTAGTGGCCTGATTGCTGTGGGGAGAGATTGGATAACGGTATTGGGTTTACCTTTTCCTCAGAATTAGTAACTTACAAGCTAGAAGACCCAAAAGACTGGCTTTAAACAAACAAACAGAAAACTTCTTGCTTTCTTTTTTTTTAATGCTTTTATTTATTTATTTATTTATTTATTTATTTATTTAATTTGCATATGGGCAGGAGGCACCAGGGATCGAACTCCAGACCTCCAGCATGGCAGGTCGGAGCTCTGCCTGCTGAGCCACTTGCTTTCTTATCTTCCTCTCTCTGTCTTAGCAGGTTGACTTTTTTTTTGAGATCTTAAGCACCTGTACTTCTCCTTTTCTTGTTATACCGTCATGGTGTCTTTTTCTTTCTTCCACATAAACTGTTTTATTTTTTCTCCTTATCTTTCTCCATTCTAAATGTAGTCCACACTTTTTTCACCTGTTGTGGATATTTTGTACCTTTGCAGGTGTTTATTTGATGAGAAATGTTGAGAAACCGGGTAGGAGTGGGAGCCAGCAATGGAAATTTCAAGGGTGACGTTTATCAGTTAATCACTTTTTTCAAGTGTCTGATGAACTTGCCTTTTTCTTGTACAAATGAATAATACTAAATTCTTTCATAAACTAATGGGGCAGTGTGGCTTGAGGACCGGGTAGCAGACTGGGCTACGAGAACTGTATAATTCTTTCATTTAATCTCCACCACAGCTCTATGTGTGCAGGTGCTATTCTCCCTGTTTTACAGATGAGGATACTGAAGCTTCAGCAGGAGCTTATATTACCTGCCCAAGGTCATTCAGCTGGCAGAAACACAAGAGGGAATTTGAACCCTAGAAATCTTGACTGCCCCAAAGCTAGTCAGCCCTATAACTCATAAATGAGATTATAGATCCATTACTGGTAGTACTTATAGTCAGGTATATAAATGTCATTCACTGGAGAGATTCTGTTTAGTTTATGTGGTGTTATAGTTTGAGAAATTAGTAAAACTGCGTAGTAAAATTATAAGGGACCATTGTTGAGGTTTTGGTAAGTTGAATTAAAATCTAATTCCTCTCAATCTTTAGGGCAACCCAGTAAATATTATGGGAAAAATGTATATGAAAGAAAGATGATTTGCCATGTTTTAGATACTCATAGCTAGATACAAACTATCCAATATAGTTTCCTTTTTCTGTGTGGTGCAAATTCATGCCAGAAATGTAAAGAGAATTATGGAATAGCCATATGTAGGAAGGGGGAAACCAAGAGGCCTGGTCACCGCTTTGTACTTTTCCATCTTGGGTCATCATCAATATGAGCAGATTTCCTGACCCATTTTCAGTCAAGCCAGTATTGCCCCACCCTCGGCACCCATTCATACCTGCTTTTCAATGGGAGTGTCATGTGCTGTTTGCTATGAGACAGACCAACAATTCTATTGGCCACCACTGTTCAGATTTTGGACAGAGAATCTTGAACTTAATAAGAGAAAGAGTTACATGTGAGGAACTTAATTCTTGCAAGGAAAAAAAACCTTTTTACAATTGATTCAAATAGTTCACTGAGAATAATTTTTTCCTTTGGAAAAGTTAAAAGTTAATTTTTTATTCTCTTTCCTTTTCTGAAAATCCTATGTACCCCTGCTGAAACATTTTCTCTATGCTTTATAAGAACATCTTGAGGCAATAAGGGAGTTTTGAATCTTCTACATGCATCGAAAACTTAAAAAAAAAACCCTACATATTAAATGGGTACTAAATTACCGTTTTCTGTTGATTTTGTGTTTTGGATGGCAGCTGCTTTCAGGTCTGTTATAAGATAAAGCTGAGAGTAAACTCAATACCATGCCCTGAATCTTGCACTTTTTTTTTTTTTTAACTTTTTTTAATTGTGAGAAATAACATATATACAAAAAAGCAATAAATTCCCAGTTTAGCAAGTAGGTGTATCACAGATTTTAAAGTTTGGTATCGGTTTCAGTTCCATGATTTTTCATTTTTGCTTCTAGTGGTCCTAGACACTGGAGACCAAAAGAAATATCAGTGTGTTGACTCAACAGTCAGATGCATTTGTTATCTTCTGTATTATACTCTTCCTTCTCTTTTTTTTTCTTTTTTGTGAAAAATAACAAATATACAAAAAAGCAATGAATTTCAAAGCACATTGCAACAATTAGTTGTAGAACAGATTTCAGAGTAGGGTATGGGTTACAATTCCATAATTTTAGGTTTTTATTTCTAGCTGGTCTAAGGTACTAGAGACTAAAAGAAATATCAATATACTGATTCAGTACTCCTACTCATTTTTTAAACCTGACCTTCTCTGTATAACGCTACCATCACCTTTGATCTTTTTCTTACTCTTCAAGGATATTGGGCTATGGCCATTCTAACTTTTGCATGTTTATTGAATAGGGGGATGGAACTAGTTGATGTTTTGGAAAGCCTGGCCCCTCTGCGTTTCAGGACTTATCTGGTCCAGCGACCCATATGGAGGTTGTAGGTTTCTGGAAAGTTACCCTAGTGCAATGGAACCTTTGTAGCATGCACTGTTTTTGATGAACTCTGATTAAGGGTAGTTTTCTAAGGTCTGACTCAGTTCTAAATAATCCCTTTCCTAGTGTTTCCAGGGATACTAATGTACTTCTCCTTAGGGTAAGTCTGATCTTGGGCATTTTTTAAATATGCTCCATATGAATTTATTTCTCTCTGGTAGGCTTAGAGTTGATCTGGTGTTTGAGAAGAATGTGAATCCAGTGGTCTGATGAATTTATTCTCCTTTCTGCCACTTATCCTAGTTTCCCTTGGTCTAAATACCCTTAGCTGATAAGAGTTGGTCTTTTTCAGTGGTGTATGGGTCATTTTCATTGAGGCAATGGCATATAATTAAAAAATAATAGTGTTGGAGTAAGATAACCTGGTTTGGAATCTCAGCTCTGATATTAGCTTTGTTCTAATCTGTAAAATAAGGAATGATTTTTTCTACCCTTTCTTCCTCACAAGTGTATGGGGAGGATCAAATGAGGAGTCATGTATGAACATAGTTCATAACCAGTGAAGCTTAGTGTAACAATATTACTTTTACACTTACTATGAGAAGACCTCTTAAATCAAGTCACACCATGGTAGAGTTCGAAAGAGTATTAAATTTGTGGAATTACTTTTAATTATGTGAGGGTATCAAGGATGAGCCAATTGCTTTTTTCAAATACTGAGTCAGCTGATATTTGAGGAATGACATTTAGAATTCTTCAGGGAGTATTTGCAAGAGCAAGGTTTTTCCAGCAATTCAAGAAACATGGTCTGTTTCTAGGCTGTAGTTTGGATGGGGAGGCCATAGTCCACGTGAGTGGTGTCACAGACATTAATCAGATGTATTTTTTTGTACTTTCTACAGATGGATGACAATCTTCGCCAAAGCCCTCAGCTTCCTCCTCGGAAACTGCCAACACTCAAATTGACTCCAGCAGAGGAAGAAAGTAATTCCTTACCACGGCTATCACCCTGACAGCCGTCATGCTTTGTGCCTAAGCTTTTGCCTTCGAGTCATATGATTGCTGCAGTAATCTCTTACACTAAGTGTGTTAAGTCAACAGGAAAACACAGTTAATAGGTATAAGGAAGACTTTAAAACAAAAGGAACCTTCTGCGCTTATTTTTTTTATTAGGAAACTTGTATTCTAGTTTGGCAGTGCACTTCGGATAACATCAAAGTAAACACTAAATGAACTCAGAAAAAAAAATACATTGTACTGTATATTAAAACAATAACGACAACAACGAAAACCTGCCTTAATTTTGGTAGGTATTTGCCTTTGGTTCCCATGTTGCTGACCGAAAGCTACAATTCTGTTCTGAACATACAGTATTAATTTATAAGTTAATTTATTTAATTTATCAATTTAGTTTTCTTAGAGTAGTCTAAATATCTAATATATGGCTCTTTGGCTGATACTTTTTTCTTCTATTTAGAAATCATACCTATTTTGGGATACTAGGAAAAAATATAAATTAATTCAATAGAAATACCTGTATTTAACTTTAAAAAGCAATGAGGAATGTGCTTTTTAGTTATGCTCTTATAAGTCTCATCTTTTGGGGGATTTAGTACTATATATAAGTATTAAAAGTGGTTACTTGTAATATTCACCCAACTATATGCACTTCAATGTAACATTAGTATTTGCTGATGTATTCAGTGTAGGTTAGTAAGGGCTTTTTTTTTTTTTTTACATGGGCAGGCACCAGGAATCGAACCTGGGTACTTGGGCACAGCAGACAAGCGTCCTTACCTGCTGAGCCACCGTGGCCCGCCCAGTAAGGGCTTTTTTAGTTTATTGAGCAAATGTGCCAGCTTTTCAGACCTATGTATTTGTAGTGCATCTTGAAGTTTAGTCATCTTTTTCTTGGATTGACCAGGAGAACTGCGTGTGTTGGTCATCATTATTATGCTAGGCTATAAAGTCTTATTGAAATTTACCCAACTTTTAGACACTACTCAAGAGAAACCCATGGCCAGAGTAGCAGAAGTACTTACTGGGTTGGGTTCTGGTTTACCACCATGCTTGGTTATGACCCAAGAGGCATATTATGCAGTAAAAAAGCCTTTTGACAACCAGTTATTTTCCATATATTTGAACTACACTTGAAGGATCCAAAGGAATATTCAGAACATAGCAGTAGGTTTTTCAGAACACTTTCTATTTATTGGTTGCTGAAATGTTTAAAGAATTTGCTGTGTTGGTAATTTCAGTTATAATAGAAACTTGCTTATTATAGTGGCTGAGGTGCTTCTGTTGTCCTAGAACTACGTCTGGGGTTTTTAAAAATATAGGACCATGTTTTTGATTAGTGTCTTAGAAGATTACTATGGTGCTCAGCAAATCTTATCAAGTCTTGCAGAAACCCACACGTTAAGAAAGCAAGCTTTGTAGTCAAAAGTCTCATCTAATTGAGCTGAGTGGAGCTCAGCACAGTTTATCCTTCATCCTCCAAATTTATTCTGTACTTTGGTAGCTATTTTAAAGGAATCTTTAGGTCATTGTAAACAGTTTTTCTTTAGTGTTTAAATTTTATTTATCTGTTTGGATGTATTTGGGGAAAGTACATAATCAGTTTTACATGAATTCCATAACAGGAGTGTGTGTGTGTGTGTGTTTGTGTGTGTTTGTTAGTATTAATCTTCAAAGGCAGGTTATTAGATTCCAGCAATCTCAACTTTGTAAATATATTTTATATTGAAAATCATGACCATGGGACTTGATTGTCCTCCAGGATTGATGTATACTGGAGAAGGATGATTAGCACATTAATCAGACATCTGGTTATGCTTTAGTCAGGGTTAGTCATTTTCAGTTATAATTTATATTTGGCCTTCCAAAAAAGCATTTGAAGTGGCTTACAGTTGTAAAACACATGTAAAAGAGAATAATTAAAATTTGTTTATGGAAAAATTAAAAAAAAAAATATATGAGAAAGAGAGATACCAAAACTAACAGATTCTAAAATTGAGTAGTAAATTTAACTCCAAGCCTGTCCATGAGCAAGGTCAAAAGATAATATCCATGAATAAGAAATATGTGTATAAATTTTTATAAGAATGTGGGAGAGCACATTGAACCAAGACGTATCCTATAAAATTTCATGTGTTGAAAATTTTAAGCAAAAGAGATCTACATTTTAGAATTACAGGTATTTATCCTTTTTTTTAGAGGGCACAGATATGATTTATTTGTATTTTTTGGTCATGCCTGCTTTAAATTGCCTTTAGCCTTACATTATGTAGTCCACGATGCTTCTAGACTACCTTTTCTAAGATGCAAAATATAATTGAGATAGGTGAGGATTATTATAATGGGTTGCTTAGTTGAATTATTTTGGTAGAAACAAATGAGATGTTAGGAAGCTATACTTGAGCCCCAAATACTTTAAGGACCAGCCACACGTACACAAACCTATTGGAAAGGAACACATTTTCAGACTCATTGGAGGGCTTGTCATCAGCCTGTCAAGATATGTTTTGGATAAAGTTTGAGTTTATTGGAGTAACTGGCCCACAGTCTGAAACAAAATACTGTAAGCTACTTAACTTTTGTAGGTAATGGTAGAGAATAATAAAGTAAAAGGGAATATGTTATATTTGTTGATTGTATAGAATTAGAAAAGTTAATCATACAGTTCTCATAAGATGAAGCTCCTCCATCAAAGTGCTGACAGCTCCATGAACCCCTATTTTACGTCCACAATTTCTTCTTGGTGCCGGTTTTGCAGATACCTTTGGCATAAATTAAGGTTAACTGCCGTTGATTATCTAAGAAGACTGGGATTACTATTGAGAATGAAATACTTTGAAAAAGCTCTTCTGTCTCCTTGTGATAGTGCTTCTTTGCCTTGTATTTGTTCTCTCTCTAGATATACAGTGTGACAAGATGTTCATGGGGACCAGGCTTTCAAGGAGAAGGTGGGCATACCTGTGCGCTTTTTCTCTTAAGTTCAGAGGGATTTAGTAACTGACTTTGTTTTAGTTTGGTTAGTTTTATAATTGAAATCCTGAGTAGAGCATCATAATTGTAAGAAAGTATATATTTGCTTGGAAAGTTAGTATTTTTTGCTTCTGCATAGCAAGGAGGATAAGGAAAATCGAACAACCAATTAGTATGCAGTAGATTATGATGAAAATTATCATCCTTGAGCAATAATACAGGAAATTTGAAAAGGTAACTTTCAAATTGTTGGGTATTTATGAGTAAGGGGGATGTTGTGATAGAGGAATAGAGCAAAAGAAACCAGTTTCTTTAAGGAAAATAAATAGAAAAACAAGTCTTTTTGTATCTTCACTATTATTAAATTGAAATTACAACAGGATTTTTTATTGTGAAAAATAACATATACACAAAAAAGCAATACATTTCAAAGCACACCACAACAATTATTTATAGAATGGATTTCAGAGTTTGGTATGGGTTACAGTTCCATAATTTTAGATTTTTATTTCTAGCTGCTCCAAGGTACTGGAGAGTACAACAGTGTCAGTATAATGATTCAGCAGTCATATTCATTTATTAAATCCTATACTCTCTGTGTTACAACTCCACCTTCTCCTTTGATCTTTCTCCCAATCTTTAGAGGTATTTAGGTTATACCTATTCTAACTTTTTCATGTTGGAAAGGGCAGTTGATAATATAGGATGGGGGGGATGGAACTAGCTGATGTTCTGGAGAGGTTGGTCTCTTTGGGTTTCAGGATTTACCTGGCCTAGGAACCCATCTGGGTTTCTGGAAAGTGATCATAGTGCATGGAACCTTTGTAGAATATCAGATAAAGCCATAAGTGTTCTTGAGGGTTGGCAGGAATGGTTTTGGTTGTTGGGGTTTGGCAAACCATGATACATAGAACTATCTAGCTATAGCTTGTGTAAGAATAGCCTCCAAGGTAGCCTCTCGACTCTATTTAAACTCTCTCAGCCACTGATAGCCTTATTTGTTACACTTCTTTTCCCCCTTTTGGTAAGGAAGGCACGGTGTCAGGGCCAGGCTCATCCCTGAGAGTCCTATCCCATGTTGCCAGAGAGACTTTCACCCCTGGATGTCATGTCCCACGTAGGGGGAGGGTTATACCATAGGATTTCCTAAAGCATTTTTTAGTTCCCTTTCTAAAGCTGTGTTTTGGAAGAATAGATTGTTATGTGGTCACATTAGTTTGGGAAGTGCTGCATTAACTAAAGTTAATTTGCTATAGGCTTTTCAGAACTTTACTATGCTAATGGTTTGAATGTCCTAGAGGGGCTTCTATTGTATACACCATTTTCCCAATTTATTTTATTTGGATTTTTTTTTAAGCAGGCATTTATGGGATTTGTCTTCTAAGAACTACACTTAGGGAAATGCTGCCTAGGAGTGATCTTATTTGTTTGCACTCATTGCAAAGGTTTCCATTTCTTTTGGTGCATCTTCTAGTAAAAAGTGATAAGATAGAAAGAGACCTGTCAGGACTCCCTTGGACCGTGGGGCTGGGAGGGGAGAACTGCAGGCTGAGATTAGGTCAGTTACTTAGGCACACGTCAGGACCTTGGTCAGTCCAGCCTCCTTCCCTAGAAATCCGGTCAGCCTGTGACAGCTTAGATGGAGGTCTGAAATAGTGTTTTTGGAGGACTAATCAGTTTTCACATATCCATGAAGCAGATATGAAGCCAACTTGGAGTTCCCAAACAATTTTCCAAACTTTTTCTGGCTGTGCTTTAAAAGTACCAAAAAGATAATACGTATTTATTGCTCTAAAGCCACAGACAGCCTGGTTATGATACACGTTCTTGTAGTAAATGTACCTTTGTTTCAGTAACAAAACAAAAGATGTTCAGTATTTTCAAGTTTTATTTTATTACTGAAGACATGGCCTAAACCAGAATTAGATGTGTGTGTGTTTGTACATTTTCAAGGACAAGGTTCATCATTTTCATTAAACCCTCAGTGGTATCTATATTGTAAAAAATTATAGACCCCCATTTGAACACTAACTAAATATGTTTAATTTTATTTTAAAGTATAAACCAGATGATTAATCAAGCATAAGGATATTTTTGCTTGTTTTCTGCAGTGTGTACAGTTGTATATTTGGAACTCCATGATTTGGAAATGGAAAGCTTGCCTTTTGAGTATGGTGTAATGCTGAGCATCTAGTCATGTGAAAAGCAGTTGGATCAGTGTTCTGATTCTTCAGTTTTCTTTTGTAAATTCAGAGAAATGCCTTTTAATCATTTAGTTTATATATCCCAGAGCCTTGGAAATCAAGCAAAGTGACTTGCCAGAGTTTGCCTCAGTCCTAAGGAAGTCATACACTGTAGGGAAGGTTGTACTGGCCATCTGTGTTTTGGACCATTGACTCTTTCTCCTGCAATCCTGGTGTCTTTATTTCTTGGAGAGAAAGGGTATACTCAAGCTTTTAAACTAAATGCATATAGATGAATTTTATTTCTATTTTAACTCAGTTTTTTTATTTTGTAAGTTAGGAAATAATGTCTTTCAATTTTTCTATTCACCTTGAAGTGGAAATTTGATGTGTTTTGTAATGTAACTTTATCTCCCTGAAAGATTAACAATGAAGAGGACAAAAAAAAATAAATATATGTATATACATATTGCTTTTGTTCCATGCAGCCTATCTTTGAATGGTAAATATTTTTAACCTCTGTCCTAGTGTGAAATACTATGGTTTTGTTATAAAGTAAGCAGTCTTAAAATAAGCAGCAATGTTGGCCATACTTTCAATGTTCCAGCCTTATGGAATGTGAATATATTTTACTCGGGGACTATGTATAAGTATCTATGTATAAGTGATGATGATGATTGATGTTGTAAAGAATTTATTCTGATAATTGAGAAACTGGATATAATGTCAAAATAGCTATTTTTGTCAATAAAAACTCAAATTGCCTGAATATTTAATTCCTCATTTAATGTTATGCCTTGAGATGCATAGTTTCATGGGGAAGAATTTTTTGGTGGTTGAAGATAGTTATTCAGTGCTAAAACTGAGTTAGATAGTTGTTTTTTTTTTTTATGTCCATTCTTTCTGTTATGCACTGAGACCACCTCTGCTCGTTCCACCTCATATTTAGGGTGTTTAGAGGCCTGTTTTCTATGCCATTAACTTGTTTATGATCTCAGACAGTTCACGTGACTTCTCAGGGCTACAGTTTTTACGTCCCTTTAGCTCTATAAATTTCTTTTGAATTTTCTCTTTTGCCTACCTGGACAGCCAGTGTTGTCCCCTTAAATTGAGTGGAAAATACAGACTGGGAAAGATAAATGCCATTTTTGCTAGGAAGAAAGCTCTTCATGTTGTTTGCTGCTTTGTTTTTGGGGTAGGGACATATGGGTATAGAGAACCTTGTTTATAGCTGTTAGTCAAGTAAACAGGTGCTCTGAGAGGATGGGTGTCTTTCCAATAGAATTTTTTTTAATCAGCATAATTTACAGTAAAATGCATAGATTTCCCAAATAGGACCATTTTGATAAGTGTTTGTCTTACACGAGGTGCCAGCTACGTCTTGTTGATGCTGCTGTTCCCAAGGAATACATGTCTTGATTACAAATGAGCTTTGGATTCCAGATGAAAGGTCCCAGGGCGGGCCGAGGTGGTCAGTAATCATCATCTTCTCCTTTCTGAAAGAGAAAAGGAAAGAAAAGATGGAATCACGGAGTAGTGGGGTTCTTTGAGGAGTGACAGCTATTTAAAGTTCACAGTCAAAACTGTGAGAACCATACAACAGAAAACTGCAGAAATTTTGATTTTTTAATTGCTTTCCCCAGAGGTCAATTTCTTGACGTTGGTTGGGACTGCTGTGGGTGCTCAGAATCTCCTGCATGGCATTTGGAACGATGTCCTTCATGGGTAGTAGGCTATAAATAGCACAGATGGCAGCTATTGGTAGGAAAATTCTTCAATTTTGCAATTTTGGGATTTTATCCTTAGTGGATTTCCATAGAAGAAAGAATGAGATGAAGGGAAGCTGGTAAGATCACAAGGGCTTTACATAAGTTTGAGGCAAGTATATAAAAGAACAAGAAGAAAGCGGTAGAGGAAAACAACCTGAGGATTTATTTTACTCTAGATCGTCTCGTAATTAAGTTCCTAGTTGCAGAACAAAGGGGAATCTTGTTCTTTCTTGTCGGTTAGAAACTTGATCTGACAAGAGCTTCAGAAGAAAGTATGAGAAACCATAGTCCATTTCTCCAGGTACATGAGTCAACCTACCGGAATGCTTTAGACAGCTGTGATTAAGAAATGAAGACAGCTGTGTATCATCAAAGACATTTCTAATTTCTAACAGAATGAGCTTGAGATTCCAAAAATTGTGCTTTACCAAATGGGAGAGAAACTATTATATTTATCCTGCTTATTTATTAAGAGAGTGAAAAGAATAAGGAAGTTTCAACATTTGTAAATACAATTAAAAATTTATTCCTCAGATCATAATTTGGGGAAGGTGGTCATCTCAAGAAATCTCATTTTGAAAAAGTTAAGAAATCTTTGGGGGTGGAAGAAAGCATGACACTTTCCAAATAGGATTAAAACAAAACAAATTACAGTTTTATTTTAAATGGAAGAAAGAAACTGACATTTGAAGACTACCAGATTGTTCCTATTCTAATATGTGTTGTCCCAATTCTACCCATGAGGGGGGAAATTGCCTTTTCATCTAATGAACATGATATACGTATACTAAAATGATTTTAAAAAGAAAGGAGGATATAAAAGATATAGACAGAAGAAAAAGAAACAAAGAGAAAGGAACAGGTAAGGACTAGATTTTATATATACACATAATAGTTAATGATTAGGTCAGTCCACTGAGGAATTATTTGGCCTAAAGGAGATTTAAGCAAATTTAGATGAGCTCATCCAAACTCTGTAGTTTTGGAGCCATGCAAAGCTCTTTTGGGCCAAGCTCAACAGCCTTCTCTATCTACTGCTGCTACGTGAAAGATTTGAGATGTGCATGTCACTAAACTATCACATTCCTAGTTGCTTCTTTAATCTTTTAGTAAGAAGGCTGTTGGGGGGTGGGAAGGAGGGTATTGAATGCCCGTGATTTTCAGGTGCTAGGTTATTTTTGGGGGGGCTACAAAGAGAAAGATACAGAGCTTGCCCTGAAGGAGCTCAAAACATGAGGGAGGTGTTTAGAATGTCATTACAATGCCAATGACCTGGCATCCATGTAATTTGTCCCTTCTACCCCACAGAGAAGACAAAGGGAAGTGCAGATGTAGGTTTTCCTTCAGACCGTGCAAGACCTTGAGATTCTCTAGCAGAGATCTAACGCTTTGGGAACATGGGAAATCAGTGATTAGTTTCATTTACAGTTGGAGAAGCAGAACCAAATTAAAAAGGGGTGAAGAACCAACCAAGTACTTAAAAGGGAGGGATAAAAAATGGACTGGTTTTACAGTGATGGAAGCCCTCTGATATTAAGTTAGTAGTTCCTCTTGTAATCCTTGATGCATATTGTTACTTGTTAGGAAGATTATATCACTTTATATTTCTTGCAGCCCTATGTAAGAGAGGCTGTATTACTGCATCTTGACCAGTTTTGACTATTGCTTTCCTCTTCACCAACTCAATAGATAAACAGTATTTTAATTATTTAATATATATTTCTTTGACAAATAGTAAGGTTAAATATTTCCCCCACATATCTAGTGTCCATTTGTATTTCTTTGTCAATTTACATGCTGTATAAAAGGCAAATTACTTAATGAAAGGTTTTAAGAAATGAGGTTTTTGAGAGAAAGGAAAGTAGACGAGCGTGCTAAGTGAGCGTGCGTTATTGGCTGCGCTCCCGGGCAGAGCTCACCGAACCCAAGATGGAGTGGGGTGAGTCCGCGCGCGGGCTTTGGCGCCTGCAGTTTTTAAGGGCAGGGTCAGGTGATGGCATGAAAGGGGCAGCACATTAAGCAAAGGGTCATTATGCAAGGGGGTTGAGCAGCGGGTGGTCAGATGTCCACTGAGCGATGAGTGGACAGATGTCTGCTGAGTAATGAGTGGTCCGATGTCTCATGATTCCAGCCTCAGCGCCCTCCACTGTTCCCCCGACCTAACACTTAACTTTCTTGAAATTCCATTTTCTCAGCTGTAAGGTGGGGTTTGTATGGGGTCCAGATGGGATAAGACACATGGCATGTGCAGAATTTGCCAGGTGCTAATAGCATTCTTTTCCTTCATTTACTTTCTGGATTTAAAGCTCCTAGAGAATGGGGACTCTTTCTTCCTTGTATCCAAGCACCTAGCATCATGGTGCTTGGTTCAGAAAAGTTTTTGAGGAAAGGAGAATAGATAGGATTTGAAAACATTTTGAGTATATCAGGAACAGGCATGGGAAAAGTTGAAGCCCAGATCCAATAAATGAACAATAGAAAAACAGGTGGGTTCCTTAGAACCTTACAATTAAGATGGAAGAATCTGAATTTTATTCTCAAAACTCTACTTAAAGAGGCAATTTCACATAGACTGAAATGGCTAAAGAATATTAGGTAGAGTGATCCTTATAGTCAAGCCTCTAATAGCTTTGAAAAATTGGGTGTTTTTTTTTTTTGGTAAGTTAGAGATAATTTAAAGAATACTAGGAAACTGACTTGAGAGAAATTAATAATTCTTAGTGTTTAAGTTAATAATTAACTTAGTGTTTAAGTTAAGTTAACAATTCTTTTATAAAGTGAATAACTTAAATTTCAAAAATTATTAATCTGGAATTTCATGTATCAGATTTACCTAGGCTAGGAATACATATATAATAATAATATAATCACGTTGAAAATGGTAGTAAGTTAAAGTAAGTCAGAGCACTGGTGCGTCAAATTGAAGGGAGGGAATTGGTGTCAGATCTTGTTTTATTCACCATGTCCTGTGATCATGGGGGAGATGGTGGGGGAGAATCAGTGGTTTGCTAATGAGATTTGCAGATGGCTTTAAACTGAGAGGTATTGTAAACAGCAGGAATGACTGAGAAATGATACAAAAGGAGCTGGAAAGGTTAGGAACACAGACAGGAAATCAAATGATTCAGCCTGGAGTAATTCAAGCCAATCTGACATCTGGGGCCAAATGAAAAGAAATACAGATATGCCATGAAAGAGAAAAACATGGAAAATAGTCATCGCAAAGGAGGTTGGGGGACTAGAGGAAAATGAGAGAGAGGTAGGAAGCAGGAACTAACAGATGTTTGAATGTCCACTATGTGCCAGGTATATGATTTGGACAATTCAGTGGGATGTATGAAATAGAATTTTTTGAGGATTGATTATATACAAGCTCAGTACTTAGAAGAACTTTTGCTCAACCCGCTACGTGATTCTGGTGGCTGTTAGAGCACTATCAATACAGAGAGCATCATGGAAGAGGCCTGGACTCTTCTGAGAACCTCTAATGGGAGAGCTAACTCACTACATTCCTGCCTGAGCATTTCTCATTCAGTGAGTGCCTCCAAGAATGCTTGGAGCAACTTCCTTTAGGCCTTCCTATGCACCAGCAGCAGGGTGGGGATCCCTCAAGAACTTTGGGAGTTAGCCCCAAGAGTTCAGTTTAAGAGAAAACTAACTTATCTGTCTCCTGATGGCTTCCTTCAAGGTGTCCCTCTCCCTTTATCTTATAATGCATCCCTGTTAGTCTCTGGTAATAGAGCTCCCATCCCAGCCCTTTGCTTGGGTTTCCCACTGCTCCTTACCCTCCTTTCTTACTAGAAAAGTCTGGTGATCCTTTGCATTTCCTCTAGGTATTAATGAGCCAAATCAGGTTTATTGTTGATATTGGCTTTACCAGCAATCATCACCATTTTTTTTTAATGGGGCCACTGCTTCTCAGTTTTTCAGTTACAAGGGCCTGAGGAATTGGGTCACAGTGAGGATCCTCATGGAGAAGAAGTGGAAGAGTCTCAAAGGATTCAAGGGAAGAAAGACTAAGCAGCTGCTGTTACCTGTATCCATATCCCTCCGTGAGGGAAAGAATAGGCAGAAGTAGTGAGCTAGAAAGGAGAGGTCAAAGACATCTCACTAGTAGTTTCAGTTATAGCTTGTTAGATACGTTGGTGGCTCAGGTTGGAAGCCTGAAGTTGTATATGGCATCTGTCCCCAATAATGTTTGCATTGTAGCAGGAGCCTCTTGTGACTGAAGCCAAAAATTTCATTCACTTATTTAACAAATTGTGCCCCAGGTTCTGTTCTTTTGTGCTCAGAATACATCGATAAGCAAAACAGACAGAGATCTCTGTCCTTATAGCACTTACATTCCAGCAGGGGGAGAGAGGCAATTAATAATGAGCCTAATAAATAAGCACATTACATGATATAGTAGAAAGTGACAAGTGTTATGGAAAAAGTATAAAGTAAAGCAGGATAAGGGGGTGGGAGTGTTGGCGCTGGGGGAAAGTTGCAGTATTAGAAATAGTAGGACAACCTTCATTTTGAAGATAGCACTTGAACAACATCTTGGAAGATATGCAAGGTCGGCCTCCCAGTTATCTGGCATAGAGCATCCTAAGCAGAGGGCTCAGCTGGAGCAAAAGGCCCTGAGACACGGCTTGTCTGGCATGTTGAGAAACAGCAAGGAGGCCTGATCCTCTGGAGCCTAGTGAACAAGGGGAAGAGTTAAAGAATAGAGATCAGTGAGCTAAGGGGTGAGGAGCAGACCCGGCAAGTCCTTGTAGGCATTTGTAAGGTAAGGCATTTGTAAGGTAAGGCGTTTGTAGCCATTTGAAAGGCTTTGTAAGCTTTTACCCTGAGCTATTACAAGGTTTTGAGTAAAGAAGTGATAAGGATTACTTGAGCTATCACATTAAGGATAGATGTAGGGGGCAAGAGTATAAGCAGGAAGACGTTCCTGGGAGTGGCATTACAGTTGGGAGTACATTACAGTAACCCAGCCAAGAGATGGTTTGGCTCAGATGAATCAGGATGGTAGCAGTGGATGTGGTAAGAAAAGATTGGGTTCTGGATGTATTTTGCAGGTACTATCAACAAGATTTCCTGGCTGATTAGATGTGAGAGAGACAAGTCAAGGATCCATTCAGGTTTTGACATGAGTACTCTATGGATTGTATCGAGTTGCCGTCAGCTGGGATGGGGAAGGCAATGAGTAAAACAACATTTGAGAGGAGACTGGGAGTCCTGTTTTTAACACGTTGAGCTTGAGATGTCTATTAAATATCCAGTGAGATGTTGAATAAGCACTTGGGTAGTAAGTCTGGAGTTTAGGAGAAACAACTTGGACATACAGATTGAAGAGTCATCAGGATAAAGATATTATCTAAAACCAAGAGATTAGACGAGATCAAGGAATTAAGTGTATGAGAAGATAAGAGGATCAAGGACTGAGCCCTGGTACATTCTAAACGCTAAGAGATCATGAAGAGAACCAGCAAGGAAGACTGAGACCAATGAGGTAGGAGAAAAATCAAAAGAATGCCATGTCTTTGAAGCCAAATTAAGGATTTATGTCAAGGAAGAGGACTGATGGGTCATGTATGAGACCTACTGGGTTTAGCAAAATAGAAGTCATTGGTGACATTGATGAGCAGTTTCAATGGGATGATGAAGGCATAAGCCTGATAGGAATCAGTTCAAGAGAGGGAATTGGGAATTGGTGCAAGTGAGAAGAAATTAATAATACAATAACTGTAAATAGCATGTTAGGGCTGGAGATGATTATCTAGAGCTAAAAATGCCTTCCTCTAGGTCCTTGAGTTCCCATCAAGAAGGCAGCCACCTATTTAATTATGTATGTTTATGTATAGCTAGAAAGAAAGTCAGTGTGCAGCCAAGAGTGTTCAGCTAGGTAATTAGGAAATCTTTCCCATTAACAGTGATCCAAATGGGATTTAGCAGAATTTGTTAAGGGACTTCCTATTTATTACAAAAATATTGCTATTTGAAACATGGGCTGTTTCTCATAATGGTGAACTAAATCACTTTATTTTGTAAATAAGCTCTAGCATATTAATACTTTTATGTCACTTAGTTAAGCCAAATGATGCAGAGACCAAGTCAGTCACTGGAGTATTTTCTTCTTTGTGGGGAATTTCAGCTTCTGTGGTTTAGGCAATAGAATTTTCTTTCTTCTACCCAGGCTTGGAGCCCAGAGAACTGAGCCCCACTGAAGTAAATCTGCATCTTATTTTCCATTTGAGCTACTTAACGACTCTGTGCATTCATCAGAGAAGATGAGAACATATTTGAAAATTAAAGAGTTATCACTATAGAAAGCATTGAGGATGCTTTGTGACGCATAAGGAGGGATTTGGAAAAATGTGATGTTTTAAAGGCACAGAATGTTTAGTCTGAAACAAACCAGGAGCCTCGGTGTCTTACTCTCTCTAACCCTCTATATCTAATCATTCACCAAGTCCCGTCTTTAACTTACTATGGTCATTATTCAAATCTGACCAGTTCTCCACCCCCACCACCCTGGGTTTTGCTTGTCATTTCTATCTTCATTACTGCTGCAGATGCTCCATGGGTCTTCCATCCCTGGTTTGCTCCTTTCCAGTCCATTCTCCACGCTGCTTAAGAATCTTTCTAAAAGGCAAGATGATCATGCCTCACCGTTGCTTAACACCTTTTAACCGTCCAATCTCCTTAACTTTGTTTATAAAACATTTTGTCATCATCTGGTTCTAGTTTAACTACCCCCCACCTTCAGTCCTCACCGTCAAAGATCCAGCCACCAAAACAATGTAAATCTCCAAATACTCCATTCTTTGAAAAAAATCTTTGGATGAAGAGGCTCCAGTGAGTAATAGGAAAAGCCACAAAACCAATGAAGACTAAGCAAAGAATTAGATTTTCAGTTCCATTAAAGTAGAAATTGAAGGGATGTCCTTTGTTTCAGTATTCCTTAGATTCAAATTATACTAGATGTTCCTGTTTCAGCTCTTATAGTACCTGTGGACAACGGAGCTGTAGACACACCATTTGTTGACCTTCTCCTTTTCTGCTCCACTAGAAGAACTCTCATGTCTCAGTCCTTGGCCCACTTGACAAAATTTCCCTTGTCTTTTCCATTCCCTGGGCTTTAAATACTACCCAAGTTTTAAAGTCTCACATACTGACATCTCCAGTCCAGGCGTTTCTTCTGAGAACAGACACCTTATCCAAAAAGTGATATCTAAGAGGGCTGTAGCAATCTCAAACTTGATTCACCACAAATCTATGTGGTGGCCACTATTATTTTCACTCACTTGATAGGTGAAGAAACCAAGGCACAAACTAGTTTAGTAATTTGCCTGAGGTCACACAGTTTACCAATGGGATTTAAACTTGGACAATCTGGCTTCATATGTTTAACCCCTACATCAATTTGTTACTCTCCGTACCTCCCTCCATTTCATCTCTACATCCAATCTGTCAGAAGTGCAATCATTTTCATCTCCAAAAATGTCCTCAATCAGTCTACTTCCTTCAACCACCCTAGTCTTTTGCAGAGACTCTTATAGTAACTCCTTGCAGATCTCCATATTCTACTTTGAGGCTCCCCAACTTCTCCCAACTTCCCTTCCCCAGCCATTCTCCCCAGAGAAGTCAACTTTTGGCTTAAATGTAATTTTTTTTCTGAGAAGTCTTCCCTAACTCCCAAATCTAATTGCGTACTCCAGTTATTATTTCCAGAACACCCTATTCTTTTCCTTCATAGAAAATTCCATGATTAGTTATTATCTATTTAAGACTCTTACTGATATCTTGTATTAGAGAAGTTGCAGGTTTACAGAAGGATCATGCGGAATATACCCTCACACACACAGTTTTCCCTGTTATTAATATTTTGCAATAATACAGTACCTTTGTTATCAATGATGAAACAATATTATTATAATTATATTATAATAACTGTAGCCCATAGGTTATATTAGTGTTCACGGTTTGTGTTGTACAGTCCTTTGTTTTTGTTTTTAATTTTTATTCGTCATACATATATAACCTAAAATTTCCCCTTTTAATCACATTCAAATATTCAGTTCAGTGATTAATTACATTCATAATGTTGTGCTACTGTCACAACCATCTATTAACAAAAGTTTTCCATCACCCAATATGCAACTCTATACCAGTTAAGCATTAATTCCTCATTTCTTACCCCCACCCTGACCCCTGGTAACCAGTATTCTGGTTTCTGGCTCCGTGAATTTGTTTATTCCAATTATTTCTTATCAGTGAGATTATATAGCATTTGTCCTTTTATGTCTGGCTTATTTTACTCATTAGTGTCTTCAAGGTTCATCCATTTGTTGCATGTATGAGAACTTCATTCCATTTTACAGCTGAATAATAGTCCATTGTATATAATACCGCATTTTGTTTCTCCATCTGTTGATGGACACTTGGTTTGCTTCCATCGTTTGGCAATTTTGAATAATGCCACTATTAACATTGGTATCTGTGCAAGTGTCTACTCTCAGCTCCTTTTGGTATATACCTAGAAGTGGAATTGCTGAGTTATGTGATCACTGTGTTCCATAGCAGCTGCACCATTTTCTATTCCCACCAACAGTTAATGAGTGTTCCTATTTCTCCACATCCTCTCCAACATTTGTTTATTTTCTATTTCATTTTTTCAATAGTAACCATTCTAATGGGGATGAAATAGTATCTCATTACAGTTTTGATTAACATTTCCCTAATGACTAATGATGTTGAGCTTCTTGTCATGTGTTGTTAGCCATTTGTGTATCTTCTTTGGAGAAATATCTATTCAATTCTTTTGCCCATTTTTTATTGGGTTGTTTTATTTTAGTTGTTGAGTTGTAGGATTTCTTTGTGTATTTTAGATATTAGAAATTATCAGCCAAACGAAGACAGGTTTATTTTGTCCAGAAAATTTGTGCCTAAATTTTTTGTAGCACATAATCTAACTCAACTTTGTCTGGATAGATCACTTAAACAATCCAAACTCAGGGAGCTCAGAATAAGAATGAGAGCCTTTAATCCTGTACAGCTTAATGTAATGCCTGAATACATCCCAGAGTATTTTAAGCAGATGATCAAAAAGTATTGGTAAAATACCTTGAGGGATGGGAGAAAAAATATGAAACTATTAAACTTTATCACCAGGGAAACCCCTGATACTGTGTCAAACATTAGGAACACGCAAATCAATAGGCCAAGCCCTTGATCTTGAGGCTTACTCTTGTGAAGTTATGTAGGTAGTGGAAAAGCTTAGCCTACCTATAGGTATGCCTAAGAGTTACTCCTGGAAGACCTCTTTTGTTGCTTAAATTCGGCCTCACTTTCTCTAAGCCCAACTCTGCAAGTGAAACCATTACCCTCCCCACTACGTGGAACATGACATCCAGGGATGAAAATCTCCCTGGCGGTGTGGGGGATGACTCCCAGGGATGAGCCTGGCCCTGGCCCTATGGGACCAACAATGCCATCCAGACCAAAAGGGGGAAAAGAAGTATAACAAATAAGATATCACATCTCAGTGGATGTGAGAGTTCAAATAGAGTGGAGAGGCTACTCTGGAGGTCACTCTTAATCAAGCTTCAGTTAGACATTGCTACCGATCATAACTTGCCAAACTGCAACTAGAACCATGCCTGCCAATCCTAAAGAATACTCAGGGCATTATATAAGATTCTACAAAGGTTCCATGCTCTAGGATAACTTTCCAGAAACCTACAACCTCCAGATGGGTCCTGAAGTGCAGAAGGACTAGACTTTCCAGAATATCAACTGGTTCTATCCCCCCATCCCATCTTATCGACAGCTCCTTCCAACATGAAGAAGGTAGAATGGCCATAGCCCAAATACCCATAAAGAGTGTGAGAAAGATCAGAGGTGATGGTGGAGTTATACAGAAAGGGTAAGGTTTAACAAATGAGTATGAGTGCTGAATCATATTGATATTTCTTTTAGTCTCCAGTATCTTAGAGCAGCTAAAAGTAAAAACCTAAAATTATAGAATTGAAACCCATACCAAAATCTGAAATCTGTTCTACAACTAATTGCTGTGATGTGCTTTGAAATGTATTACTTTTTTGTATATGTTATTTTTCACAAAAAAGAAAAACAGAGAGAAGGAGGAGTGTAACAGAAAAGTAGGATTTGACAAATGAGTACGACTCCTGAATCATTATACTGATGTTTCTTTTGGTCTACAGTGTCTTGGAGCAACTAGAAGCAAAAATGATAAATCATGGGACTGTAATCCATACAAAACTTTAAAATCTGTTCTATAACTACTTGATAAAATGTACTTGGAAATGTATTGCTTTTTTGTAAATATGTTATATTTCACAGTTAAAAAATGTAAAAATAAAAAAATATAGAAAAAAACCTTATCAAGTATGTGGATTCCGAATATTTCTCTCATTGAGTAGGTTGTCATTTTACTTTCACGATGAAGTCTTTTTTCCCTTTGTGCTTATTTTGCTTTTTTTAAAAAATTTTTATTGACAGATCTTCACTCACAATCCATACATGGCAAAAAATCAATGGCTCAGAATATCATCACATAGTTGTGTAATCATCACCTTGATCATTTGTTAGAACATTGTATCTCTCCAGAAAAATAAAAGAGAAAAAACTCATACATCGCATACCCCTTACCCCTCCCTCTCATTGACCACTAGTATTTCCATCTACCCAATTTATTTTACCCCTTAACCCCCCTATTATTTATTTATTTTTTATCCATATGTTCTACTCATCTGTCCATACCCTGAATAAAAGGAGCCTCAGACACAAGATTTTCACAATCCCACAATCACACTGTAAAAGTTACATCTTTACACAATCATCTTCAAGAATCAAGGCTACTGGAACATCGCTCTACAGTTTCAGGTACTTCCTCTGGCCACTCCAAATACCATAAACTAAAAAGGGATAGTTACATAATGCATAAGAATAACCTCCAGGATAACCTCTCGACTCTGTTTGAAATCTCTCAGCCACTGAAACTTTATTTTGTCTCATTTTTCTCTTCCCCTTTTTGGTCAAGACTTTTTCAATTCCTTGATACCAGGTGTCATCTCATCCCAGGAGTTCTGTCCCACATTGCCAGGGAGAATTATACTCACTGGGAGTCCTGTCCCATGTAGGGCAATGAGTTCACCTGCCAAGTTGGCTTAGGGAGAGGCCACACATGATAAAGTCTTTTTTATGCACAAAAGTTTTAATTTTGATGAAGTTCCGTTTGTCTTTCCTTTCATTGCTTGTCCTTTTGCTGTAAAGTCTAAGAAACCGTTGCCTAACACAAGATCCTAAACATGCTTGCCTGTGTTTTCTTCTAGAAGTTTTATAGTTTCGGTTCTTATATTTAGGTCTTTGATCCATTTTGAGTTGATTTTTAATATGGTGTGAGGTATTGTTCCCCATTCATTCTTTTGAATATGGATATCCATTTTCCCTGGCACAATTTGTTGAAGAGATTATTCTTTCCCAGTGAGTGAATTTGGCACCCTTGTCAAAAATATGTTGGCCATAAATGTGAGGATTTATTTCTGAACTCTCAATTCAGTTGCCCTATACAGCTGTCCTCTTGATAGAGCCATGCTGTTTTGATTACGGTGGCTTTGTAATAAGTTTTAAAATTGGGACTTTGAGTCCTCCAACTTCAATTTTCCTTTTCAAGATGATTTTGGCTACTTGAGATTCCTTATCCTCCCATAAAAACTTGATGACTGGTTTTTCCATTTCTGAAAAGAAGGCTATTGGAATTTTGACTGAGATTGTACAGAATCTGTAAATCTGTGGAATTAACATCTTAGCAATATTTATTCTTCCAAATCCATGAGTATGGAATGACCTTCAATTCATTTAGATTTTTATTGATTTATTTTAGTAATCTTTTATAGTTTCCTATGTACAAGTCCTTTATATTGGTTATGTTTATTCCTAGATACTTCATTATTTTAATTGCTCTTGTAAATAGATATTTTTCCTTGATTTCCTCTTCAGATTGTTCATTACTAGTTTACAGATACACAACTGACTTTTGCATGTTGACCCCGTACTCCACCACTTTACTGACTTCGTTTCTTAGGTCTAGGAGCTTTGTTATGGGTTTTTCAGGATTTTCTAGTTATGGGATTGTGTCATCAGTAAATAGGGAAAGTTTTACTTCTTTTCCAATTTTCATGCTTTCGTGAAATCATTTTTTAAGTGTCTATATCCAGTATGTCCAAAGTTGGTGGTTTCTGATATTTATCTTTTTCTTTTGGATATGCTGTCATTTCTAGTTTCTTTGTTAATTTTATAGTCTTTTGTTACACACTGCATATTTTAATATTTTAGTGCATTCACCCTGGGATTCAGCCCTGAGCTCTCTGTTCCTTAAATTTGTAACCAGCTAGAGATTTGACAGATTTCCTTGAGTACCAGGAACTAAAAAAACCAACCACCACAGTAAAAACAGCTTTCACAATCTCTGCAGATTGGCTCTGCATTGGCTGATGAGTCTAGCCCTCCTAAACTTCGCCTGGGGCAAAGGTGAGTGCAGGATCTTTCCCATCTTTTCTGAGCCTGTGTCTTGTCTGGGGCTTCTGCTCACTCACAGCCTTAGGAATTCTGTTTACAGGGGTCTGAATGTTCCCTCTACTCCCTATCAAATAGACCTTCTCCCCCTCCTGGATGTTTTATTGTGTGTCTTAAAGCAGTAATCTTTTGCCCCAGGCCACTTAACTTAGTTGTTTCTTACACTACTTTAGCTGTCAGCACCTGCTTCTGTCTGCAGGGCAAGTTATTGGAGGAGGAGCCAAAGACTAGTTTCCTTCTTCTGTTTTTCCTGCTGCCACCTGATGAATGGACACCAGCATGCAGGCTCCCCAGCCTGTGCATAGATGCTACTCTGCTCCCTCAGAACAGGGTCTGGGTCCCACCGTGGGGACCCATGCCGGCTCCACACTGCTCCAGGGAGTTGGTCCAGGAGGGACCAGAACAGGCACCACGAGCTTCTCCTGCCATTTTAAAGCTGCATTTTCTTGATTTGGCACTTGCCCCGTTACTGCATCCCTTTACCTGTCTTCCAGACTTTTGAGAAAGATGGGTCTGCTGCTTTTGCTAGTTATTCAAAGATTCTGTTGTGGAATTGCACCCTGGAGCATCATATACTGCTATCTTGGTCGACTTGAAGTTTTGTGCTTATTTTTTAAAGTCTTTCTTGCCCACTAGATAGTGTGTGTCATGAGGGCAAGGACTTTTTTTGTTTTATTTTCCATTATATGCCCAGTACTTAGCACAGAGCTTAGTATGTGGTAAACACATCATTATTTGTTGAATGGGCGAATGAATAAGTAATATTGAGTAAGAAGTAATTATATAACTTAAATTTTTGTGTTAAAATGAAAGTACAGTTTCACCTCTTTGTAATGAACTGAGGGGGAGGCTATATGATGATGTAGTGAAAAATATATAGCGTATGATGTTTTATAAAAGTTTTATTTTTATATGCTCATACCCTTACCTCAGTTCATTGGACCAGGGCTGGAAACTGTTCCAAGCAGGGCTAGATTTCCCTGTTCAAAATTTAGACACAGGAGCATGAGAAACATCTATTTTTTAAAAATTTCACTCCATTTGTTATTTTTTTAATTAACTTTTTTAATGTGAAAAATAACATATATACAAAAAAAGCAATAAATTTCTATGTACATTTTAACAAATAGTTATACCACAGATTTTCAAGTTTGACATGGGTTAAAGTTCCATGATTTTTCATTTTTTCTTCTAGCTGCTCCAAGAAATTGTTAAACCACAGGAATGGTTTTGGTTGCGGTTTGGCAAGTTATGAGACCAAAAGAAATATCAATATATTGATTCAGAAGTCATACTCATTTGTTAAATCTTATCTTCTTTATTATATTCTTCCTTCTCTTTTTTTGTGAAAAATAACATACATACAAAAGACCAATAAATTTCAAAGTACACTATAACAATTAGTTGTAGAAAAGATTTCAGAGTTTGATATGGGTTACAATGCCACAATTTTAGGTTTTTATTTCTAGCTGGTCTAAGGTACCGGAGACTAAAAGAAATGTCAACATACTGATTCAGCACTCATACTCCTTTGTTAAACTCTACCTTCTCTGTATAACGCCTCCAACACCTTTGATCTTTCTCCCACTCTTTAGTGGTATTTGTGCTATGGCCATTCTAACTTTTTCACATTGAAAGGGGCTGTCAGTAGTATGGGATGGGGGATGGAACTAGTAGATATTCTGGAGAGGCTGGCCCCTCTGCATTTCAGGACTCTTCTGGTCCAGGGACCCATCTGGAGGTTGTAGGTTTCTGGAAAGTTACCCTAGTGCATGGAAACTTTGTAGAATCTTATATAATGCCCTAAGTATTCTTTAGGATTGTCAGGAATGGTTTTGGTTGTGGTTTGGCAAGTTATAATGGTAGCAATTCTAATTGAAGCTTGCATAAGAGTGACCTCCAGAACAGCCTCTTGACTGTATTTGAACTCTCTCATCTACTGATACCTTATTTGTTACACTTCTTTTCCCCCTGTTGGTCAGGATGGCATTGTTGATCCCATGGTGCCAGGGCCAGACTCATCCCTGGGAGTCATTTTTCACACCACCAGGGAGACTTTCATCCTTGGATGTGATGTCCCATGTTGTGGGGGGGGGGGCAGTGGCTTCACTTGGGCTTAGAGAGAGTGAGGCCACATCTGAGCAACAAAAGAGGTCCTCCAGAGGTGACTCTTAGAGCATCCTATAGGTAGGCTAAGCTTCTCTGCTACACACCTAAGCTTCCCAAGAGCAAGCCTCAAGATCAAGGGCTTGGCCTATTGATTTGGGTGTCCCTAAAGTTTGACACAGTATCCAGGGTTTCCCCAGTGGTAAAATTTAATAGTTTCATATTATTTCTCCCATCCCTCAAGGGACTTTGCCAATTCTTTCTGTTGATCTACTTCATATACTCTGGGATGTATCCAGCCATTACATTATGCTGTACAGGATTAAAGGCTCTCATTCTTATTCTGGGCTCCCTGTATTTGGATTGTTTAAGTGATCTATCCAGACAGGTTGAGTTAAATTATGTGCTACAGAAAATTTAGGTAGGTTCTGGGAAAAATAAACCTTTCTTCCTTTGGTCTCAAAGAGTAGGTAAAGTTCTAAAATATAGGTGTTCTAGTTTGCTAGTTGCTGGAATGTGATGTACCAGAAACAGAACGGCTTTTATAAGGGGGAATGTTTTATGTTGCAAGTTTACAGTTTTAAGGCCATGAAAATGTCCCAATTAAAGAAAGTCTATAAAAATGTCCAAATTAAGGCACCAACAAGAGGTTGCTGTCACTCAAGAAAGGCCAACAAAGTTCAGGGTTTCTCTCTCAACTGGAAAGGCACATGGTGAACATGGCAACATCTGCTAGCTTTCTTTCCAGGCATCTTCCTTCCTGAAGCTCCCCCCGGGGACATTTGCCTTCTTCTTCTCCAAAGGTCTCTGCCTGTGTGGGCTCTCGTGGTTCTTGTGGCTTGCTTGTGGCTCTGAAGCTTTTTCCAAAATGCCTCCTCTTTTAAAGAATTCCAGTAAACTAATCAAGAACCACCTGTAATGGGTGGAGTCACATCTCCCTCTAATTAAAGGTTTATACCTGGGTGAGCCACATCTCTGTGGATATAGTCTAATCAAATTTCCAACCTACAGTACTGAATAAGGATTAAAAGAATCGGCTGCTTCCAGAAGATGGATCAGAATTAAAGCATGGCTTCTCTAGGGCACATAATCCTTTCAAACTGGTACAACATGCGATGTCTTCCTTACCCCTGCATTCTGAATTACCTTAATCCTAACCTGATCAACTTTGTTCTTATCTCTAAATACCAGGTTCTACATATATAAAACAGCCCCTCAAAATCCGGAAATTACAATTACCATTCCAGAGTAAGTGTGAGTGCTCTAAGAGCTTACAACTAGACCCCAGTTTTCTTATAAGTATTGAGAAAAAGATCTTTAAGGTAACTGCATTCATTCATCCTTCACATATTTTTTAAGCATGTACAATGACCTGATCCTTGGGGGAGTAATGAGTTAGACCTGCCTCCTCTTAAAGCTATTTACAGTTCACTGGAGAAAACCGACAAATAAAACTGCTTTGTAATACAGTGTGTTAAGTGCTATGATATGGAAGTATGAAATGCTACAGAAGCATAGGAGAGGTACCTTATGCAGCCTTGGGAAGGTGAAGAAAGCTTCCTAAAGGATGTGCTGCCTTAGCTGCATGTGTATAGATAAGGAGAGATAAGGGTGAGGATACTGCATTCAGCCTGGCTTGCAAAGGCGATTATGCTGAGAGGTGAGTATGGCCTCGCCCTGTCAGCCTGTGCAGTTTATATTTGTCCTGAGGAAATTGGGAGTCCTGAGGAAGGCATTTTAGCAGAGGAAGGAAACGTGCACACTCGTACTCTAGAAATATCTTTCTGGCCTCTGTGAGGAGAATGGATTGTTAAGCAGATGTACCAGTTAAGAGGTTGTCATAGAAATCCAGACAAGAAATGATGGTGGCATGAATAAGATGTGACAGAGGTGATGGTTAAAGTGATGTTTAGGATGGTGACGGGTGAGAGAAGGAGGAATCAAGGGTGGGGGTCCAGGTTTAAGGCTTAAGCTAATGGTAGATTGGGGTGTCACCCTCTAAGACAGGATTTGCCTGAGGGAGCTCAAGGAAGAGGTTGGGGCTGAAGACATAAATTTGCGCATTATTTGCATAGAATTAACTAAAGCCTTTGGGGTCATTGTTGTCCAGAGAGTTTGTGTAGAGTGAGGTCTGTGGATGGAACCCTGAATAGCTCCACCATTGAAGCATCTGGGCAAGGGAGAAGAGCCTGCAAAAAAGGTTGAGAAGATGTGGCCAGAGAGCATGTTGGAAGCCCAAGGTAGAGCAATGTCATGGAAACCAAGGGATGAAACCCTTTCCAGAAGGGACTAATGCATGTTAATGACCTAACAAGAGGAACATAACAACAACTTCAAATGTAATTTATTACTTGCAGATTTCTAACATACATGAAAACTTCTCTTAATTAAGGTGAACATTTTCCCTCATCTTATTTGCAGGATACATTTGCTTGCCCCTTAAGCAGGCCAAGAGATGCTTCCCTGTAGTCCCCCAGCCTGACACTTGCAAATTCTCTAGAGTAGAGCCTGGATTCATAAATTTTTCCTGTATTTGGTTTTCAAATTGTGAAATGTGCTTGAATGTCAGGGTTGAGAATGTGGAAAGAAATAGACATAAGGAAAATTTATTTTAAAAATATTTTCAACCTTAAGGAAAGCATCTAGTGACCCTCTAAGATTAGCATTTCATGTATGTTTATGACCTGTCAAAACTGCCAGAAATTTACTTGTGAGCAAGAAGAAAAAGATGTTGCCTGTTTGTCATCTCCCAGCACATCCAACTTCTGAAGGCCACTTTAGCAACCAAAAAGGCACTATCCATCATCAACGGACGTATGTTCAAGAATAGAAACATTAGTAATAGGATCCAGGCCTTGTAATGTTCATTAAACAATTAGATTCTGCTGCCAGTGGGTATAGCTTTTTTCCATTTCATTTTCAATGATTTGAGTGTCCTTAAGAGGCTTGCAGGGGAGTGGAGCTGGTATGTTAATCAGAATTTTAGTGTGTTTTCAATACTTGTAACATCTCCCTCCCTCCTACTTACACTGAGCAATAGATTCTCCTGGGTCTGATTTGTGCTCCTTTTTTCCTGGATGTTTAGCCAGTTTAATATACACAGTGGACATATTCTGAAGAAAAAAGCTTGTTTTCTCAACTGAGTCATTTTAAAGATTAGGTGGTGTTTAAAAACAAAGTCACGCTGTTCAGCACAATTATAAAGCAAGAAATGCAATGCTCTGCAATGTTTAATTAGAACTTTTCTTTAAGGACTCTACTTATGTTTTCTTGGGCTTGCAAGCACCACATACTTCTTTGAAGATGGTTTTGTGACATCCCTCTGAAGTTTGATGTCCTGGAAAAACTGAACAATGTTTACTGAATGCTTTCATTTAAGACGGTTTTACTACATGATTGAAATGGAAAAGAAAGTTCCATGTCTCCTGGTCAAGGCTACCTATTCAGGTCTGAGCCTGGTCAGATGCCCTGGCCAGAGTGAGAGCACGGCCTCTCCTCTTTTCCTTACTGGATTAAGACAAGGGGACAAAGACAAGTGACAAAGAGCATGAGTCCCAGTCCACAGACACACAGCTTAAGAATACCTTTTTTCATTTCCTGTAACAACTTAATTTCTCATGTCAAACTCTTTTTCCTCCTGTCTGGCAAGAAAAAAAAAAAAGACACAAAAAGCCTAAATCCTTAGTCCTTCCTCGGATTCCCCTCCTAAGGTTATTTAGCCAGTGTTTCTGGTGCTTATGCAGTGCCAAGGCTTCTGGGGTGGCGCCCACCTGGTCCTTTCTTTTTGTCTGCAAAATTTATCTCTGAGACAGCCTTGCTCATCCTTGATCCGACTTTGGGGCCCATGAGCCCAGCTGCCCCTGTGCTGCTGGCCACGTAGCTCGAGCATCTCAGATCAGGTGGCCTTCGTGCCACATGGACGTCACTCTCTTGGGAAACAGAGCTCAGTTTTCTGCTCCTGGAGGTCACAAATCCATCTCTCTGTCACCTCCACCTTCCTCTCCTCCCTGCTGAACAGAATCTCTTTCTAGTTTGGGGAAAATGCTTCTCTCTCCTCTCATGTTTCTCCAGGATAATGTCCTTTTTTTTTTTTTTTTTAGTGAATTGTCTTCTAAGGACTTTTCCAAAGCTTACTTTGTGTCCTACCAACAAAACTCCCCTGAAGTAGGAACACAGAATCAACAGTTGGCTTGAGTGAGGTGAAAAGAAAGGGGGAAAACAGGGAAATCAAGATAGCTTAAAATATTATCCATTAGGAACACTCATATACCTCCCCTGAGGTCCCCTCTTCAATGCAAAAGTTATTCAGCACAGTTGCCCTGGGTTGATGCTGCTATTAGTCGGGTGGGTATCTGCACTGAAATGAGAAGGCTGCGTGGAGACTCCAAAAGAACTGTAACCCCCAAATGTGCCCAGGCAAGTCTCCTTCTCCCCACCCCCTCCCTGCCACCATGCCACACACCACAAGAATGAAACACACAAAAAGAACAGGACACAGAAGGTAGAGTCCTCTCCCCTCCAGCCAGAGAGACCTGGGTGAGCGGGGGACCGAGAGTCCTTCAGGGTGAGTAGAGGGAGCCTAATAAGGAGAGGTCCTTAAGAGGTCATGGCTGGTTTTGTGCCCCCCAGGGAGCTTTGGAGGATCGGCAGATGGTACAGTCTGCATTGCGTGATTGGTCAAATGGGTAGCAGAGACTAGAAGTGCAAATAGAGGCATGCGTTATGCATGCTACAGCTTCCTGCCACCGCTACTTTGAATATTCCCAGATAAACGGAAGAAAGGCCGAGGAAAGAAGTCTGTCCTTTTGCAGGCTGGGGAGGTGGCTAAAATTAGGGGAAGCTGTTAAAGAACCTTAACAAAGATCTGTAAACTAGAGGCAGCCTATATCCTCATCTCCTCTTTGGTATTTTAATCCACTGTCGTGGAATACAATGAGCCTTTTATCCAGGTGAACCTGAGTTTAAATTCTAAATCTTCAATTCCCTAGCTATGTAATCTTTGGCAATCACATATTCTTGGTAAGCCTCCTTTATTCTCATCTATAACATGGAGAAAATCATTTTGTGAAGTATCTAGCCTATTGCCTGCCACACAATAAGCCCCAAATAAATAAGAGTTGCTGCTCTTATTAATATTAATATCATTATTACCATCTAATCCCTAGATTTCATTAGTGAAAGGACAGGGCAGGAACCTAGTGCTAAAAACATCTTAGTTTAAGATCCTACAGTAGGTCAGAAAAGAGAGTGTATAATCGCATGCCCAGTGGGAAACTCCTGTGAGACTTGGACAAGTGTTCACTCCTTGGTAATTCATCAAAGACACACACTTGGGTCATCATAATTTCTCTCAGGGTCCTGGAACTGAGTGTGCAAAAATGGCATCTGCTGAGGGTAAGCTGTGGAACAGCAGTGCTGAGTTAGAAATAACTTTTAACAGTACATTTCTTTGCTAAGTCAAGGTCACAGCTCACATTGGGCTTGGAATCACGGAAACATGTAATAAGTGAAATCGCCTTTCAGGGTGACCCCAGCAGTCTTTCTCCTTCAGAACGGGAAGGTGGCCAATTACTAGAGCATGTCTTTGGCCTATTTTGGAATAAAGACACAAGGAGAGATTCAGGGGAAAGAGAAGCCTCAGCAATTTATTAAGGTGAAACAGGTTCATCAAGTCAACCTCCCAGCGGGAATTGTAAGTTACAGAAATCACAGAGTCTTGCTCCCATGTCCTCTGTGGCCTGCTGTCAAGAGCATTTGGGGACATAATAGCCAATTCTGTGTCTCCAACCCCCCAGGCCAACTAGCGAAAGCAATGCATTTGGTGGAAAAGTCTTAAAAATAAGGACGTTCTACTAAAGTGGTTGGACTATTTTCTCAGTATTTTGATCAGAAAAAGGAAAGATCCAGTCACGGTCTATAATTTACTTTTCATAAAATTATAAGTCATAGAATGTTGGCAATGGAAGGACCTCAAAGAAATAGCCCGCTCACCTCACCTTGCCCAAAGGCTTAAAGCCAAGTTTTGCAGCTTCTGACCTGGGCTCCTATCTCCCTGCCTGAACCCTTCTCACCATCCAGGCAGATGTCCTAGAGTGGCGAGAATACACATTTTCAGAAAGTGCTCTCAGTTCTTTAATTACGGGGTGCTAAACACCCATCGATATTTGCATCCTGGAATTAGAAAGGAGAATAACCCTGTCCGTTGAATTAGAGGGATGGGGAAGGCCCACGGGAATACAGACTTTCTCCGGAATCTGATGAGATTGTGCTCCAAAATTCATTTCAAGTCATTTGTTTGGAAACCAAAATATCCTTACCCATAGAAACAGTATTATAAAGGGTAGTAAAACTCCCAGGTCAATTCCTAGAAGCTTATTTAACATAGAACTTGATCCTGATACTCCAACTGCAATAAGCCACCACTTATAACACTGTTTCACAGTAAAACAAATTCCCTCTCAGCTCAGAAGGCCAGAAGCTCCTGTCCCTCTTCTTTGGGTGGTAATGGTTTTCCCCTGCAGTTCTCTGGGATGGGAGAGAGGAGGAGGGGACCCCAGGGTCCTTGGGTCAGGGAAAGAGGTAGGAACTCTCACCCAGGCTTTAGGAACTTGCTAACTCTCTACACACTGGCTCTCACAGCCTGTCCTTGGGTTGCACTCATCAGTAGCAAAGGTTCTCACTGATCTAAAGTGAAATATGACACATAGGTCCTGTGCAGAAAGTTTTTCACAAAGCCAAGTTAATTTAACTTAAAGAACCACCCTTTATTCTCAAGATGTCTCTCCTCAATTTTGGTGCAGCATTGTCTTTATGGAAATGGTAATAAATGGTACTTGGTTTCTTAGTATTTTTTCTTGGAAAAACAACATATTGGCAATCCCATATTGTTGGTCTTTAGAACTGTGTTCCAAAATTTGGGGAACTCTAATTCAGAGAAGCATTGCTCATCACTTGATTTTTCTGATGAGTAGGGGAAGGCTTCTTGCTGTAGCATTCATTCCCCAGGGTTTGGGAGGGATAAGCTAAAGGGAGGGAGCAGATGGGGATGGGGGCTCACTGGTATTTCACTGTGGGCGAATAGAAGCATATGGTTTACACATGAATACAACCTTCCAAGGGAGGACTGATTGGGATTAACTTTAACAGTTTAGAAGACAAATTCTGGGTAAGACAAGGGTACTCCTCCTAAACTTTATTAATGTGGACTAACTAAAATATTATTTTAGACTAAATTCAGTTAAAAGTTACTATCTCCTGAGGTGTGGGAGTGGATGGGAGAAGTTGAATAAGCAACTCAAAACTAACAATAAATTTACCAGGAAACATTTAATCTACCTAGGAATATTATCTTTAAAATAATATTAAAATATCAATTTGTATTTAAAAAAACACAAATGTGTTTCAGACAGATTCAAGTAGTCATGCATTTAGCAATATTTTGCCTGTGTTCCTCAGTTCTTAAAAGTAAAAAAGTAAAAACGAGAACGAAAAAGGAAAGAAATGTATGTATACCCTGTTAGTCACCTCTCCTTTCTGATTTCTTGGCAATCTCTTTCAACTGTCCTCCGTCCCTTTTCTCTCATGGATGCTGCCTTAGTCCAGACGCTTATCACCTCCTACCCAAAGCGTGTTTGCCAGATTTCTTTTTTAAAATCACAAGGTACTTTCTTCAAACAAAATCAATATGGAAGCCTAGTTTATAAATAGAGAGCTGCTTGATTTATTCATAACAGCCCAAAGCAGAAAGCAACCAGGATGCCCTTCAGTAGTGAATGGATAAACTGTGGCATATCCATACTGTGGAATATCATATCAGCGAATAAAAAATGAGTTATTAAGCCAGGTATAGACATGGAAGAATCTTTTTTTTCCTTTTTGCCCACAAATACACTTTTATTAGAACACATTCAAGTACAGTTTTAAAGAGGGTAATGATAAGTACTTTGTTTTTGTTTTATTTATAATTAAAACTTTATTTTATGAAATGTTTGTTATTTCTCATGGTATTCTGATGCTCTCTGAATTTATTTTATTATTTTTTTAAAATATTTTTATTGACAAAATAACATATAAACACAAACACATTCTTAACATATGAACATTCTATATTTGGTGTACAATCAATGGCTCACAACATCATCACATAGTTGTGTATTCATCACTATAATCATTTCTTAGAACATTTACTCCAGAAAAAGTAACAGAAAGAAAAAAGAAAAAACTCATAACTTTCATACCCCTTACCCCACCCATTGACCACTAGTGTTTCCATCCACCCAATATATTTTAACCTTTGTTCCTCCTATTTGTTTCTATACCCCTTACCATTCCTTTTCATTGATCACTACTATTTCAATCTACTCAATTTATTTTAACATTTGTTCTCCCTTTTTTTTCATATTTTTTACTCATCTGATGAAAGAATTTTAAATGTATATTGCTAAGTGAAAGAAGCTGATCTTAAAAGGCTACCTACTGAGATATCACCTTGTTATTCAAGATGTAATGGAGATGCTAGAGGGAAGTGCCTGAAAATGTAGAGCTGTGTTCCACTAGCCATGTTTCTTAAAGATGATTGTATAATGATATAGCTTTCACAATGTGACTGTGTGATTGTGAAAACCTTGTGTCTGATGTTCCTTGTATCTACCTTGTCAAAAGAACATATGGAATAAAAATAAATAATAGGGGAACAAATGTTAAAATAAAGAAAAAAAGGCTGCCTACTCAATATGATTCTAACTATATGACATTCTGGAAAAGGCAGAACTATAGACACAGTACAAAGATCAGTGGATGCCCAAGGTTCAGGGGAAAGAATGGAGGAATGAGTAGGTGGAGCAGAGGGCATTTTTAGGTGGTGTAACTATTCTGTATGATTCTGTCATGGTGAATACATGACAATTAGGTGTTTGTCAAAACGCATAAAACTGTAGATTCAAAGAATGAACCGTAATGCAAACTATGGGCTTTAATTAATAATAATGTATCAACATTAGTTTGTCAATTGTAACAAATGTACCCTACTAATGAAAGATATTAATAATAGGGGAAACTATGTGTGATGGGAATGGTGTCAAGAGGGTTTGGAGAAAGGAGGGAGAGATATAGGGACTTTGTACTTTCTGTGTAATTTTTCTATAAACCTAAAACTGCTCTAAAAACTAAATTATATTAAAACATAGAAATTAAATTGTTTAAATAAAAAAACAGGCAGGGAGCTGCATTATTTGCACCATGGGAGAGTGCTGGATCCTGCTAGTTGACCCTCAGCCTCCATCATTCATTTATTCAGTTACTATTAATTGAAAATCCATCTACTTAATCTTTGTTTTTTTTCTTTGTATGCTGTATGGCAGGGTCACATTTTATTATTTTTCCATGTGAGTATCCTGTTATTGCAGCACCATTTGTTGAATTTTTGCTTGTTTGTTTTTTGGGAAGTGCATCTGCTTAATCTCTTGATTGGGCTTCCTAGCTTTAGTCACTAGGTGTGATGGCTTGAAGTTGTTTGTTCCCCAGAAAAGATCAGGTTCTTGAAGCTAATCCATTCCTGTGGATTCCCATTGTAAGTAGGATCTTTTTTTTTTTTTTAATTTCCTAAGCAGTTTTACTGAGATATATTCACACACCATACAAACCTCCAAAGTATATAATCACTGGCTCCTAGTAAATAAGTAGGATCTTACATTGAGATGTGGGCCCCCATCATCCAGAGTGGGTCTTCATCCTCTTACTGGAGTCCTATATAAAGGGATAAAAGACAGAGAGAAGATATAGACAAAAGCCAGAGAAGCTGAGAGAGGACACACAGAAAATGGAGAGAAACCACAAGAACAGCGGACACCACTGAAGCCAGAAGTTGGAAGCAACAAAATCTGGGGAAGAAGGTTGCCCTGTACCTTGAGGGTCACAGATAGCCGGTTTTCAGGGAGAAAACATCGCCTGTTGATGCCTTGGTCTGGACATTTTCATGACCTCAGAACTGTAAACCTGTAAATTAATAAATCCCCATTTTATTAAAAGTCAGTCCATTTCTGGTATATTGCATTTCATCAATTCTAGCAAACTAAACTCTAGACTTTACGATATACCACCCAACCTAAGGGTAGAATTAATTTTCCTAGACTCAGATCTGATCCTATCACCATGCTTTCCAGAAATTTTTGTCTCCTCTTTGTCATCTAATTCAAATTCTATCTCTTTAGGCCCTTCATTGTTTGGTCCCAACCTATATTTCCTCCTTTCCCTTCTGTGTCCTGTGAGACATTCCCCAATACACTATGGACATTTGCTATTTTTAAAAAAAACTTTAAATTTTTTATTGTAGTAACAAATAACAACTCAAAATTTCCTATTTTAAGCACATTCAAGTGTGCAATTCAGTAGTCTCAATTATATTCACAATATTGTACTGCCATTACCAATATCCATTACCCCTAATTTTTCATCACTTCTAACAGAAACTCGTCACCCATTAAGCCATATTAAGCTATAATTCTCTCTTCCCCTCTCTCTATTCCCCCACCACCATCACGCTGGCTCCTGGTAACCTATGAGCTATTATCTCTCTCTATGAAGTTTGCTGCTTCTAGGTGTTTCCTACAAGTGAGATCATACAATATTTGTCCTTTTGTGTCTGACTTATTTCACTCAACATGATACCTTCAAGGTTTATCGATAGTGTAGCATGTATTAGAATTTCATTCTGTTTTTTTTTGGCTGAATTATATTCCATTGAGTATGTGTACAGCATGTCCCCTTGCTTTTGATCATGCTATTCTGTCTGCCTGGAGTACTTTTCTTCCTCCTTTCTACTGTGTTGTTTTAGTATTTTTTAATATGACTATTACCTCCTCAGTTAGTCCTCTCCTAACTACCTCCTCCCCTCAAACTGTATCGATAGGTAGATGCCCAGGTGTTGAGCGACTGAACACCTAGTTGAGTGTTGAGTGTTAAGTAGAGATGTTGCTCAAATACAGGCATCTTATTTGTATTCATCTTGGTATCTCTAACATCTAATGTCACTAATAGGCAATTAATTAGGAGTGGCAAATTGATTTTCTTTCACAGACCAACTCTTATGGATTGATAATAGTTGCCTGGAATGTTGCTTAGAGAAAGATACACTGTCTCATCTAGAGTCAGTGGGAAAGTGTGGGATTAACTACCAACATCCGCCTGGGCATAGCCTGCTTCTTATATTTGTGTCCTCCAGCAGTAAATAAATGCTTGGTGATGAATAAATGAGTGAATACATGTGTTTTTAATTATGACATTTAGGCTTTTTAGGATTTCAGATAAATTTTCTCTTCAGTCCAACGAACTTTTGCTGTATTTGATTTGCATAAATGAAGGGGGAATTTAACCTTGAACTCAAACTGTTATTTCAGCATATAGGGTTTGTCTCTTGATTTGGGAGGAAACCCTATGTGGGGTCACTGTGCATGAGGTTATTTGCTGGAGGGTTTTGGATACTGGTCCCTGGGTGGGTTCAAGTGTTGATATGGTTGTGAGGAAGAGAGAATGGAGGGGACAGTAAGGTATCTTGACTTGTGTTGTCAATCAGTGTCTGAACCTTTATGGGGAAAAAGTCTCCAGGTAGAAGCTGAAAGAGTTGTTTTTATGAAAGACTTTATGAGACCTGGTGACACAAGTAGTGTCACATTAGTTTCCAAGTACCAAAGTGCGGCGGAGTTCTTTGGGGAGCTGGGCAGTCACCCCTACTGAAAGGAAGTGGAACCACTTGGTATTGTGAAGGCGGGGCCATGATCTGTCTGAACCTGTGCCCTCCTCGCAGAGTGAAGCTGGGACCGTTGATGCCCACTGGGAGGCCATGGGTTCTCGGCAGATGTGGCCGTTGCAGCATTAGTGGAAAACGATTTGCATGGAAACATGAGCAGATCTTCTCTGGGAGATCCCAGAATTACTTGTGGAATACTCATGTCAGAAGGAGAGAAACCTAAAGAGATGTCACCCTACTTCAGTACAGGTGCCAGGGTCATCAGCAAAAGGACGACTCACGCAGGGTCAGATGGAGAGACGTCTTACTTAGGAGAAGAGACAGGGCAAGGTCAGCTTCAACTGGTGGGTGTAGGTTCCCCATAGCCAGACCCCCTCAGGCAGGGAGATGTTCTACACACAGTCCCCTTCTCTTATGTGTGCGTGCCCTAATGGAGGAACCCTGCTCCCTCCCCACCACAGACAGCTATACCACTGGGCTGTGAGCTGTAAGTCATAGAACAGGTCCACCAGTGTCAGACTGTCTTCCATGAATATTTATATATGCGTAGGACAATAGGGGGATGATGGTACCAGCAGTTCCTTTATTTGCCAGGGAATTGTGTTTTAACCTTCCGGACATACCTGGTTCTGAACACAGGCTGTATTTGTGGGTCCCAGGGAAAGCTGGCAGGTTGCACTAGGGGGAAGGAGGGGAATTGGCTAATGGACTGTGAAAATGGGGAAGTCTGAATTCCTTCTGTATGGCAGGTCACAAGCTGTGAAGTCTGATGAAGGTTTTGATGAAATTCCCCAGCAGAAACTGGCTGGGTGAAGTAGAGATGCAAACTCTTCTGACTGCTGAAATCCTCAGTTCTCCCTTTAAGGCCTTCAACTGATTGAATGAGACTTCTTTCATTGTTGAAAGCAAGCTCTTTAGTTGATTGTAAATGTAATCAGCCATGGATACAATCAACTAACTGATGATTTAAATCCACAAAATACCTTCAGAATAATAATCAGGCCAGTGCTTGCTTGATCAAATAACTAGACACCATTACCTGGCCAAGTTGACCCAAGAACTACTTTCATCCCAGTAGGGATGAAAGTAGCATCACATAGTGGGAGTTCTGGAATGGAATATGGTTTGGAGCTCCTTGAAGGACTAGGGGGTGGCTTATGTTCAAATCTTACGAGTTAAGTCAGACATGGCCGATGGTATCTGTCATGTCACCCAACTAAGAGCTGTTTGACAGTAGCGATAACGAAGGCTTCAGATAATCCTGGACAGTTTACAGGAGGCACTAGCATGATCTTAGCTGGTGAGGTAGGCCTGTATTTTAAAACCCTTGTTCCTTGGGGTCCTTCCCTGACTTTAGCACTGACCTAATCAGTACACTCCCAGAGCCGCTCAGTGGGTAGTGGATAGGCTTCCTTGTTAGATTGTTGCAGGCAGAAATTCAGTTCCTCTCAGGTCTGCTTGTTAAACTCAGATAGTGAACCATCTGTGCCCAATGTTTTCCCAGGTTGCAGACTTAATCCAGGCAAGATGCAGTGTTTCGCCAACTTTGCAATTATTAATTTCCCTGCTGATCACACTTCAGGGTGGTGGGGTGTTTTTCTAGTGGTAAACTATCTTTAACCTTGAGTCATTTAAAATGTATGCTATCAGCAGGGTACAAGGGTGGTTCACTGGCAGAATGTTCACCTTTTATGCAGGAGACCTGGGTTCTGTTCCCGGACCATACACCCAAAAAAAAGAAAAAAAAAGTATGCTATCAGCAGTGTTCAGAGGAAATGAATTACAGCTGATCAAGCAGAAAGGACTTGGAAATTTCTTTGCCTTTGCTCTGTTATCCCACTGTCCTGTTGTCCACTCAAAAAGAAAGAATTTAACCTTCAAGAAGGATGGTCTGGAAATTTTCTCTGTCCCTTATCAGTGATTTCACCAGATGCTATTCTTGCTTCCTCTGCTTGCTCAAAGTCAGGAGGTACATTTTTACATGAATCTGAAGATGCCAAGGAGGGTCACGAATATTTCCAATGAAAGACCAGACAGGGCTCATGCCCCTCACTCAGGGTGGGATAACTGCCCCAGGGATGTTCTAAATCACTGGTCTCACTTACCTAGATGTCTTCTGCCCCCCTAGGAAAAGTACCTGAAGGCTTTCTGTGGCTGTGTTAGGGACAGAAGTTACCAACACACTATCTGTTGACCAGGGAGGTTAAGCTTTTTCTGGATTTATTGGCCCCTTGTGAATTATCTTCTGTATTTTTGCCTGTTCATATCCTGTCTATTTTTCTTTTGGTTTGATTGTATTTTTCAGGCACTCTCTCTTGAAGAAGCGTTGGAAAATTATGACCTCCTGGCTGGCTGCCTCTTTTTGTAAATAATTGTTTATTGGAACTACTGCCACGCCCATCTGCTTATGTGTTGTCAGTTGCTGCTTTCTGTGCTACAAGTATAGAGTCCAAATAGTTGTAATAGAGGCTGTCTGTTTTAAAGTATTTACTATCTGGTCCTTTTCTGAAAAAGTTAACCAACCCTTGCTCTTTTTCTAGTACAATAACAATACAAATTATAACTACAAGGGGATATAATTTCACATGCATCAAATTATCAGAAAGCATAAAATGAGAAAAATGAGAAACACCCACATACATGTAGCAGAGTCATGTGCAAGCATGCTCACTTTAGCACTGTGTGTCATAATTTTAAAACTGGGTGATTTTTCACCAGGAAAAAAAGATGGAGATTTTGCTATGTGCATACACTAGACAACTTTTTGAGACTTAACATGGTTATAAACCTCCAAAACCAAAAGTTGAGCAAAAAAAGCAAGTTGCGGAATGATATAGACTATAATAGCATGCCACATATAAAATTTGAAAATGTGCAAACTTAATCCACTCTGTTGTGGAGTAAGGATACATAATGAGCTAAACCAGGCTGCAAAGGCTGGTCTAGGCTGGAGGATGGAGAAGGAGGCAAAGATGATTCTCATGTTGGTTTACCACCAAGGCTGGGTGAAAGCAATCAAGGTGCATGGAGGTGAGCATGGAGTCTCCAACCCAAGACCTTCCTCCCAAGGACTCATGCCTGAACTTCTGCAGTCTCAGAATCCTTCATAGAATGAAGAAACCCTTGGTGAGAGGGTCTTTTAATGTGGGCCCACTAGCTTATCATTCATAGAAAAGGAATTTGTAAAATAAGATTGAAAAAACTAAAATCCACAGATCTAAAAAATTCCCTTCAAACATTAAGAACATAAAGTATATTAAAGATCATTTTCGGCCGGGGCCAGTGTATTATATAGGAATTGTTTGCCACACCACAGTTATAAAATTCCAGAATTTATTTCTGACTGAGGCATCAGAGTGACTCAAGGTTCCAGTTGAATGACCAAATTCAGGAAAGTAGTCAACTCTGGGGTCGGGGGTGGGTGGGAGTGGAAGAGACAGATCAAGAACTCTCAGGTTTATAACTGTGTTTATGTTTTATTTCTTTAAAGGATATGAAAAGTGTGACAAAATGTTATGACTTGATTAATCTGGGAGTTGTGAATGTATGTCTGTAGGGAAGAAGGAAGTTGGGGTACAGAGGAGAACAAGAATTTCTTGGTAGAAAATGAGAAAATCTATTTTGGGGGATGTGCTGGTTTGAAAGGATGATGTCCCCTAGAAAAGCCATGTTTTAATCAAAATCCCATTTTGTAAAGGCAGAATAATCCCTATTCAATACTGTATGTTTGACACTGTAATCAGATCATCTCCCTGGAGATGTGATTTAGTCAAGAATGGTTGTTAAACTGGATTAGGTGACGCGACATGTTTCCACCCATTTGGGTGGGTCTTGATAAGTTTCTGGAGTCCTATAAAAGAGGAAACATTTTGGAGAATGGGAGATTCAGAGAGAGCAGAGAATGCTGCAGCACCATGAAGCAGAGTCCATCTGCCTGCGCTTTGGAGATGAAAAGGGAAAACGCCTCCCAGGAAGCCAGGAGAAGCTAGCAGATAACGCTGTGTTTGCTATGTGCCCTTTCAGATGAGAGAGAGACCCTGACTGTGTTCGCCATGTGCCTTCTCACTTGAGAGAGAGACCCTGAACTTCATCGGCCTTCTTGAACCAAGGTATCTTTCCCTGGATGCCTTTGATTGGACATTTCTATAGACTTGCTTTAACTGGGACATTTTCTCAGCCTTAGAACTGTAAACTAGCAACTTATTAAATTCCCCTTTTAAAAGCCGTTCTGTTTCTGGTATATTGCATTCTGGCAGCTAGCAAAATAGAACAGGGAAAAAACAATGGAGGCAGCTAGCACCCAATCTAGGTTGATATGCCTCCAGTCCCCTGTTTAATAGATATTTGTTGACTATATGAACTCAACACATTTTTATTGAGGATTATGTGCTAGGAAGTATGGGTGGGATACAGAGGTGATATGATATGGTTCCTGGTTCAAGGCATTTTCAATCCAGTGAGAGAGAATATCTGCCAACAACCGATGATCGCAGAGAGCAGAATGGAAACAGTAGTGCAATATAAGTACCAGTGAACTACTGTGGGAGCATGCAGGGAGAGACCGTACTGGAGAGAGGAAGATGGGTTCAGAGAATTCTTCAAGCAAGAGGTATGAACCCAACCCATGAGACACAAAAGAATTTCTAAAGTAGGAAAAGATGAAGAAGGAGTTCCGAATGAGGGAACCCTTAACAAATAGTGTCATTGAGCAGAAATTAAGGCCAGAGGTAAAGGGTTGGGGATGGCTTTGGCTGTCTTTCCAGTTTTTACTTCCTCCCTTAGGCATGGGAAGCTACTAAAGGTTGGGAAGGTTAGAATAAGCGGTGTGACATGACCTGCCCTCATAATTACTCCTCTGGCTGTGAGGGAGAGTTGGAATCAATGAGGGAGTGATGGAATAAGGGTGGGAGGAATGGAATCAGTAAGAACCAGAGGCAGGGACTGGTAGAAGGCTATTGAAATGCGTACAGGTAAGAAATGATGCAAGCCTGTGCTGAGAGTGGCTTAGGGAATGAAGAGGCAGGGACATGCGTGAGGACCTGGTGGGGGGGTGGGGTTGGAGCGGGATGTCATGATTGTCCTGAAGACATCGCTCCTCAGAGGTGCCAGCTGTCCAGCAGGTGCTCTCCCACAGCCCACACCCTTGGGCAGAGGTGGAGGGCCCACAGTTGGTCAAATGTTTCTGGGCACTGACAGAATATTTTCCCCTGTGCTGCAACCCTCTCATCGCCCCTTGGAGTCTGGTTCAGAGCTATTTCTTAGTAGGTGCTCAGTATCTCAGGCCCAAAGAACACCAGGAAGAAGATGGATCATATCAGAGATGCTGAAGATTCTTGTTAGTGTTCAGCAGCCGAGATGGAGAGAAGACAAGTTTCCAGGACTATGGGGCCACCAGCAGCCAAGTGACAGAGAGGCTGTGTCTTGTACCCTGCCTTGACTACCAAAGACCAGCGGGCAGGCTGGTGGAGAAGAATAGCCTGGAGAAGGTCAGGGAAATCCAAGCTCTTCCTCTAGCTCGGTTCCTTCTGCTGTGTGACCTTAGGCAACACCCACTCTGGTTCTCAGTTTCCTCTTCCATGAAGCAGTGGAGTCAGATAATTCCTTTGTCAGGATGCTTTGGTTGCAAACACCAAAAATTGATTCTGGTCCAATGTAAGCCAAGAAGAAATTTCTTATGAGGATATCTGGTAGTACATAAAATTGAAGGGATGACTGGAGAACTAGGCTTGATAAAGGACAGGAACCAGGACAGCTTCAGAGTCCAGTTGGCAAGATTTCATCACTGGTCTTGTCGGGGTGCTGTCTCTACAGTGAATGAGCACCAGCTGCTTTCACCCCACCTTGCTTCCCTCTTGCTAATATTCACTTTCTGACTATCCTTCAGTGGATCATATTCCCCACCCTGGATAAAGTAGATAAGGGCACACTGATTGGCATTTCTTCCAAGCCACAAACTATGAGGAAATATGGTTCCCAAAAGAAAAGTGGGGTGATGTAACCCCAGGAAGATAAAAGGGATGCTGACTGGCCAAATTCTTTTCAAGTTTGAGGTTTCCCTGGAGCTCTGAAATTCAATAATCGGCTGCATGGGTGTAGATCGTGGGTCATGGATGGAACCTCAGAAATGTGGGGCCGTAGACCCTTCCCTGTCTCCAGAGGGTGGACGGATGGTAGATGGTGGATCGGATGGTAGAGGGTGGATGGATGGTAGATGGCTGGAGGGCTTAAACAGAGAGCAGCAGAGTGGCTTCAGAAGGAATGAACATAGCTTGGTGGGCACTGGGGACTCTCCCCTGTCTCTCTTTGAGGGCACCCTTTTTGAGTCAAGGACTGCAACCTCCCTGGCTGCATTGTGAAATCGCTTGCTGGATCCTTCTTCTTCTGAGATTAGATGATTAATGATAATTCAAAAAAGTTTCCATGGATCCGTGCATCATATCCCTTAGCTTAGACTAGGCTTGACATGGAAAGGGGGCCAAGGAACTAATATTTTCAGAGGACTCTGGGGGATCCTCCCCAGAAAATATTCTCAAATTCTGAAAAAAAATGAAGTTTAAAAATAACTAAAATTGAAGCCTATGACACATAGACAAATAGAAGCTGAGTTCTAGTTAGGAATAAACATGAAATTGGGAATTTTTCATAGTGAAGTGGGAGAGTCCTTCTGGGTTTCCAAAAGAAGCTTCCAGCCCAGGACTGAAATGCAGGCTTTGGTGCCAGGCATGGCTGGGAATATGGAGAAGATCATTTTAATCACTACATGTCAACTTGATCCAAGGCTACCGTTCCAAGTTCATGAGGCAGGGCAGCTTCATAACCTGGGCCCCACCAAACTGTCTGAGGAGGCTCTCTGAAGGATCTAGACTGAAAACAGAGTGTTTAAACTAAGCAAAAGCATGAATTGGGTAGTATGGGTGGAGGGAAGAGTGTAGTAACTCCAAGTGTAACTATGAAAGAGGGATGGACTCAAGAGCTCCAGTGCACCCATGGCAGAAAGGCTTCATTTCCAAGTTCTTTGCATCAGGTAGATGTTCTCTGCCCTCATTCAGTAATCTGTCTGCACATCTTTGTCTGACACTTGATCCGTCTTGGTGAACAGACCCTATGCCATGATCCTATCCTCAGGGATGGCCCTGGGGGAACTAGAATCAGTTTGAATGAGGAGAGAGAATCAAATAAAGGATCAAGAGGAAACTTGATCTATAGGAGAGGAATGGAAGGAAGTCAGAAGGTTGGATTAAGGCTGTGGGAACAGTGAAACACAACCTGAACCTGTAAGAGCTTGACTGGCAGAGAGCAAAATGATACTCCTACGTTAACTTTGCTAAGTTAGTATACATATGTGAAAGTATCTCGTGCAAAGAAGTAGGTTCAATGGAAGCATGTGAATGTTGGGTGGGTTTTATTTGTTTTTCTTTTCCTTTGTTGTCTTTGGGTATTTTATTGTAATTTACTTATGTTATTCCATCTGTGTTGGTGGCAGTGTCTTTCACATCTGTGTGGACCAGTAGGTTTTAAGCTTCTTGAGTCCAAGGACCATGTGTCCTTCATCTTGGCATCCCCAGCATCTGACAGTCGGTCCCATATGGTCATACCTCAGTCACTGTGGTGGTGTTTCATTGAAAGCAGCATGGCCATGGGGGCTACTTATAGATACAGTGTGCTTCACTGGGTTGATTTTAACACCAAGGGCAATCAGAACGCCCACCTAATAATGTAAACAACAGGAAATTCCTTACCCCATCCCCCATCACACAGGTCCTCTATTCAGGACTTAGAAATGTGGCTGTGTCTGAACACACTGATTTGTCCCATGACCATCTGAATGGTCCTTTGTCCTTCTGAGGAGAAGGATAAGGCACCTGCCCTACAGAGAGGCTGGTCAGGCAGCTTCAGAACCTGCCCTGATCCTGACCATTCCAGGCATGTCCACCCAATGTCCTAAGCCACAGCAGAAATTTATCTCTTGCTGACAAGTATCTGGCCCCAAAAGATACAGGAGTAATCAATAGGAATGAGAGGAAGCTCTTTCCACTCCAATCATTTCAAACTCAGCTACCTTATCCTGTTGGCCAAGGAACTTGGGGATGACGTTGTGAAGGTGTTTATTAGTTTGAGAATAAATCTAGGGATCCAGCCCACACTGTCCTGTCCCCTTCCTAAAAGAACACTAACAAGGAACTTTACAGATTGGTCTTTTGCTGACTGGTTATAGGAGCTGGACATTTTAACAGGAGTGAAATGTAGTTTTGAGGAATGGGTATTTCTTTTACTTTTAAAGAAATGACATTTATTATACATCTAGAAGATATTTGCACTTATTTCACTTTTATCTCCAGCTTGTGAATTTTCAGGGAGCTTTTCCTCAACAGGTCCTAATTAGGGATATGGATGAAGATAAGCTTTACCTGCACCCAGGCCTGGCTGAGCCCCGAGGCTAGCCACTTTGTTCCAAGGGCTGCACACAGCAAGAGGAATTAGCTGATGGGGAGTGTCCGCACTTGAGTCCTTGAGGAGCAGTCAGGGCAAGCATGCACATGCAGAAGTGTGTGACGGTTCTCTCTGGAAAGTGGAGTGGGGGTGATACTTATTTCTTCTTTCTATATTTTCTGTATTGATAGGAGTTTTGCTCTCAGCGTGAATTATTTTAAAATTGGAATAATTATTCAGCCACTTTTAAAAAGGTCCAGGAAGGCCAGGCTTATTGGGTTCTCCAAACGCATCCGGTTTAAGGCAGCCTCCTCCCCATCCTGCTCCTTCTTGCACTGCTGAGAATGCTCATGTGTTCATGTACCGCTCAGTAATGCTCCCATGTTTCAAATGTAGTAGTTAGGTTCAGGTGTAGTAGTTAGGTGCAGGTGATAGTGCCCAGTTGTTCTGTTGCTGTGGACTTAAAGCATCAGCATGTGAAATTCATCTGTGGCTGATTGCACCTGTGGTTGGCTAAGGGGAGCGCCCTCCACAATGAAGGACACTTAATTTAATTAGCTGGAGGCTTAAAAGGAGAAGTCAGAAGAGAGAGAAGCAGCTCCGCACAGCTCAGCTCAGAGCTCAGAGCCAACACAGACCCAGTTGTTTGGAGATGATGCAGAGAGGAAATGCCGCGGGGAAAGGCGTTGAAACCCAGAAGGCAGGAGAGAAGGCCTGTAGACATCCCTGTGTGCTTTCCCATGTGACAGAGAAACCCAGATGAAAGCTAGCTGCCTTTCCTCCAAAGAGCTCTGACCAACTTATAAAGTTCACTAAGGCCCTCAGATTGAAACTTTCTCTTATTCTTGTATCTATTGCTTTACAATTTTAAAATTGGTTTTTATATTTGTGTGTAATTGATTTTCAAGTACTCTACTCTACTAATATATGAATAAATTCTCCTTGAAAAATAAAATCACCCCTAGTCTTCTCCCTTCCCAGAGTTAAATCACTATTACCAATTGGCATATTTCCTTCCAGATCTTTTTGTTATGCACTTACTTATAGAACCCCCAGATACTATATAGTCACTTGTTTTCTTTTGCTTTCTTTTCTGTTTTCATACATAGAATCATATTGTCAGACTCTGCAATTTTATTTTTTGCTCAATAATATATCTTGAAGATCTATCCATTCAGTGTGACTTTCTTTTTAAATGCTGCATAGTATTCCACAGTATATTTGGTAATTCCCCACAGTTGGTGAGTTACAGTTTTTTTTTAGCAATTTTTTCCAACTTTTCATTATTATGGGCAATGAATATCTTCATCATTCCTCCTTGTGCACAAGGGTGGTTTTGAGGACAGTTATTGAGAAGTCAAATTGCTGGGTTGGATGGTCTGTGAATTTTTATTTTTTTTATTTTAATACTAGCAATATTACCAGACTGCTCTTTAAAGTACCTATACCAATTTATATTTCCACTGGGATTGTATGAGAGTACCTGTTTCCCTACATGCCTGCCAACACTTAATAAAATCAAACTTTTAATTTTATCAGTCTGGTGGATTTGATGCATAATTATTTTGTTTTTTGCCCTGATTATCAAAGAGTTTAAGCATATTCCCTTAAGTTTATTTGTATTTCCTCTTGTATAAATGGCCTATTCATATATATATTTTAAATTTATCTCTCCTTTTTATTTTTTTGGTCTTTTTTCTTATTGGCTTTTAGAGGTTCTAAATAATCATCCTTCGTCATTTATATGCAATGTAAAAATCTTCCTTCAGTCTTTGCCTTGTCCTTAACCCCATGAATGTTATTTCTTGTGGTACAGAAGTGTCTTGTGTTTTCTTAATGGAGACAAATGTATCCATCATTTTCTCATAGTATTAGTTTCTATTGGCTCAAAAATATTTATGGAATTGTGTTATATTTTTGTCTTTCTTTTCTCAGTTTTCTTGCACTGCTCTCCACCTTGCTGATATTGGTGTGCATGTGGTGTGAAGGCTTCGGGAGAACGTCTGGGTGTGTCACCATTCTGTGTCATACACAGCCCTGAAGTGTCCTTAAACCAAGGCCAAGGAATGGTACCAATTTTTCCCTTGTTAGGGAATTATGAAAAATCAACTCTTGCTGGAAATAGTAGGCCTTTGGCTGAAGTTTAGAATTATTTATTGTTGCATAGACCCTTGTTTTTGTAAGGTCTTAATTATCCTTAACTGTATAGTCCAGAAAAAAATCGTATTACAGACAAGCAACCAGAGTCTGGGACATAGGAAAAACAGAGCTCTTTACCTTCATTCATTCAATTAGTCAGTCAACAAATATTAAACATTAAATGCTTACTATATGCTAGATATTTGGCTATAAGTTTGGGATACATCAGTGAACAAAAGAACAAAAATTACTGTCTTTGTAGGCACTGATATTCCAGCTACATAAAATTTCTCTCATTTGTCTCAGTTAATTGGCATCAAATTCTACGTGGAGAGATACCTGGGGACCCTCCTCTCTGCTTGCTTACCTCTGTGGTCTGTTGGCCATTTCCTCTTTGGCCAAGGACTCCAGCTCTCAGTCATCATTCCAACTGGCGGTGGTGGTTTTTTGTTTTTTCATTACTGGACCAGAATGGGAAGAGCTGCTCTAGCTCTTTTGGGTGCCTCCAAGTGAAACATCCAAAGGCGAACAAACCTTTCCGTTATTACTTGTGACTCTGCTTCCATCCTCTCCCACCTTCAATCGTTCTTAACACAGTAGCAAGAAAGATCCTTTACAAACTCATCAGATCTTGTCACTTCTCAGCTCAAAACTATATCCGGTATGACCCTTTACCTCTTTGACCTCACTGCCTGCTCCTCTCACCCTTGTTTACACTGTTCTAGCCACAATGGCCAATTTGCTGTTCCTGGAACATTCCAGTCACAGTTTTTTGCACTTGCTATTCCCTCTCCTTGGAACTCTTTTCTCCCAAATATCTGCATGACTTGTTCCCTCACTTCTTCAAGACTTTGTTCAAATGTTACCCTCTCAACGAGACCATCCTAATGACCTATTGAAATTAGAAAAAAACCTTTCCTAGTCTGTTTTCCATAACATATATCATTTGTATAAGCTATGTAATTTATTTTCTTATTTAGCTTCTGTCTGCATGCCCTATAAAATGTGAGCTCCGTGAACCAAGAGCTGAATCTTGAGTGCCTACAGTAGCGTTTGGCCGATGGTGGAAAGACCCAATAAATATTGGTTGAAGGAATGAATGGATGAGAATGACTTTTCTCTTTTAGTATAACTCTGGTGGGTTAGAATGTTTACACATGTAAACATGTTAAGTTTCCTCTTCCTTACCAAAGACCCTCTTCTGCTATCTTGGTTTGATAAGGACACGGAGCCAGAAGGGAATTCAGTAAGTACTCTGCTCCCAGCATGGGTTGGCAGAGGGAGAGAAACCTCATCATGCCACAAGTGCAATCTTGTATTTCTTTATACTCTGTATGATTCAGAGTGTGAAGTTGTGGATACCAGAATAAATATACCACCTTGTATGGAAACCTCCAGACAAGTCATTCGAACTCTGTCATTAAACGTCTTGACACTATTCTGGGCTCTTAGATCTAAAGATGAAGTTGAAGCCATTTATATTTTCAACATGAATTCCTTGAGCACTGGGGTTCTAATGGGGTCAACCAGCACCACAGTGGGCCAGACTCTGTCAGCCTAGCTCTGCTACCTATCAGTGGAGGGACTGCATTCATTTTTGCCTTTGCCTCTGTTTGCATTTCTGACCATTTCTCTGTTTTCCAGAGGCTTTTGGACTGTTCTGTGAAAAGAGAGCAAGAGGTTAAAATGAAGAAGAGATTTGTTTTGACTTCAGTATTCTCTAGTGGTATCTAAATAGATACTGCTTATATCTAAAAAACATATAGTTTGGGGGTACAGCAATGTAAAGGAATACTAGGCAGTGGTTGGAAGAAAGGACCGAGGGCTATATATTCTAACCCATAAAGGTTAATCTAAAGCAAGTTTAAAGGCTTATGGGTCACTTGATTGCATTTTGTAGAAAAATAACCCTGAGTCAGTGTATGCGTATAAGCACATGTATAAAACACACCTACAAGAATAAATATCAAACTATATTAATGCTATTGTTTTTTTAAGGTGGGAGGAGCAATGAAAAATGGGGGATACTTCACTTATTGTTGAATAAATTTCTATATTATTTGAATGATTTATAAAAGAATATATTATTCTTGTGAATTATTGATTATATATGTAGAACAGAATGATCATAAGTTAAGAATGTTTGTGTCGGTATTGTTTTAAAAAAATTAAAAATTAATGAAAAAGTAAAAACAAACAAAAAGAATATACTATTCTATAATTAGAAAAATTCAATAAAGATAACTTTAAAATATTTCCTGTAGTTTTTTTTTTTTCTTTTTTTCAATGCCTGGAATGAACAGCAGAAATGACATGTCAGGGTCTAGGAAAAGCAACAGGCCCCTCTTGGGCCTTCTATGATGTTAGACCTGCCCTTTCTTACACTTTTAGTAGTTCCACAGGATATGAACAAAGGGAATGACTACATGGGATATTAAATTAAAACTTTATAGTGTTTTATGCTTCATGAAAAGTGGGAGCGCGTGGGTAATTCAGTGGTAGAATTCTCACCTGCCATGTGGAAGACCTGTGCCCATGCACACACACACACGCACACGCACACACACAATTTTGAGAACGAAATTCCCAATGACACACATATCGCAAATATGCCTCTGTGTGTGTATGTATAGATGTAGAAACACAGTTCACGAAAAGTGTTTCTTTTTTATTAATGTACTGAAATGATTCAATTTCCACAACAGTCCAGAGAGGTGAGCTCTAACATCTCCATTTTGCTGGCAAGGAAACAAGTTCTGAGAGGTGGAATAGCCCCAGGTCACAGATTTAGTTGCTATTTGGGGCTAACTGCCCTGTTAACAAAAAGTGACTTTCTCTGGAAACTGAACCCCTCATCTGTAGGGTTGAGCCCACAGCAGCTCTGTGTATCCTGTGTCACTGCATACGGGAGCAGATACCTGACCCAAGCTAAATGAATGGCATGTTCCTTCCCAGGAAACAGAATTTGGACCTGACAGTCACTGTCCATATATGGCTGGACCTATGACGTGTAAACCCAGGAACGCACATCCCAAGCCATCGTCTGCCTGCCACGATGAAGCAGGCCTTGAGAGAGGCTGTGAGGAAAAGCAAAGGGCCCTGCTCTTTCTTACCTGCTTCTCACAAGTTCACTTCCTGAGGCTCAGCTGCTGAACCACTCTTGGATTCCTTGAGACACTCCCAAATCTTAACTAGCTGGAAGTTGGCACCACCTACTTGAAATCAAGACCCTGAAATAAAGGAGTTCCAGAGAACTGGGAGACCAGAGAGCCAAACCAGGTCACCCACTGCAAGTCCCTTGCTCTCCCTTAGGCCCTGCTCCCCCGTGTCAATCCCTCCACCACTGGAGGAGCATGTTCTTCACAAATGCTGTCACCAAGCATTCTTCTATTGAGGGTAATGCAGAAGCAGAGAAGAGAACGGTGCTGCTACAATAACACAGCTGCGGAAGGCTGTGGCAACAGATGTTCTGCTCAAATCAGATTTATTTGGCTGTAAACACTTCACAAATGGTGTGTGGGTAAGGGAAGCACAACTTCCCTTCACATAAACAGCAGGCTGCATCACCTCTCCCTAACTGGAGGGATTCTACAGAGGTGTTTGTTGTTGTTATTTATTAATAATCATTCATAAACACATCCAAAGCCTATGTAAGCTTCACAGGCCTGCCTGTTGGGGGTGGGCAGATGTGTGGTAGGGAAAGGAGAAGAAAAAACATTGCTTTTGAAATATGTCCATCTTCCCTTCTTTCTCCAAATTCACACACATTCTGAAATAGAAACCTGTAAAGTATAATGTGGCGGACAGATACTTTAGTAGTCCCAATTCGTATCCACCACATCTCCCCTCCCCATCTCATATCCTGTAGCCAGGTAACTTTTTAGATCCTTCCCTCTGATTCTGGGCTAGGTCCTGTGTCTTGCTTTAGCTAGTGGAATTTTGGCAAATGTGTGATAAGAAGAGTCTTGAAAAGGTGCTGTGCCTTTCCACTCCCTCTCTTCATCCTCTGTAGTCACTATGAAATTGCCCACACTAGCCTACAGGAGAATGACACAGAAGTAGCAGAGCAGAGCCACTGCAGAGAGAGACTGTTCATACAAATGGAAAACAACCAGGACATCCTGGCCATTCCACACCTGAAACAATCAGTCCAAGCAGCCGGCTGTTATCTATGGCAAACATCCCAGGAAGTCAAACTGCAATCCATGCAACAATTGATCCAAAATAAACATGACTTAATTGATAATCGATAGCTTTCCTAATTTTTGTCCCCTATTCAACTCAGGGTCAACCAGAGAAAGCCAAATATGCTCCCCTAACCAATCACATAAGATGCCTTGTTTCTAGTTCGCCTGCCTCCAGCCTCTTCGTGCCAACACCTCTGGTCAGGGCATCCCTGAAGTTTTTCCTTTTTGCCTCTATAAAGCTTTCCCACTCTGTTGCTGAATCTCTGACAAATGACAGTGATGGTGGCTGACTCCCTTCCTATACAGCAAGCTCCGAATAAACAACCTTTATTTGTTCTCATTTGGGTGCTAAACCCAAATACAGCAGGTGAAAAAGCAATCTGACTATATGTTCAAATGTTCAACTTCACCGTCATTGCTCTAGAAAAATTAATTGCAAAATCTCCACTTTTCTTTGATTGCATGTGCAGCAGAAGCCTTTGGGGGTGTTTTTTGGAGTTATTTTTCAAATAACTCCCTAGAACTCAATTCGTTTTTATCAATTCCAGTTTCAAAAGAATGCTAAAAGCCCCTCCTCCCTACCACCAAAGAAAGATAAAGACTGACTGGCTTTTTTTTTAAATTAGCGAAGTTGTAAGTTTACAAAACAATCATCAAATCAAAGATTCCCATACACCATCCCCCACCACCAACACCTTGCACTGGTGTGGAGTTACCTTTGTTCCAATTTACGAAAGGTTATTAAGATAGTCCTATCTATCATACATTATTTAAATTAGGTATATTCCCCCCATATACCACTCTATTATTACCATCTTGTATTAGTATCTGTTCTAGTTTGCTAGCTTCTGGAATGCAATATACCAGAAATGGAATAAACTTTAAAAAGGGGAATGTAATAAGTTACAAGTTAACAGTTCTAAGGCTGTGAAATTGTCCAAATTAAAACAAGTCTATAGAAATGTCCAATCTAAGGTTTCCAGGGAAAGATACCTTGGCTCAAGAAAGCCAATGACGTTCAGCATTTCTCTCTCAGTTGGAAGGGCACACAGAGAACACAGCAGCATCTGCTGGCTTTCTCTCCAGGCGTCTTGCTTCATGAAGCTCCCTGGGAGGTGTTTTCCTTCTTCATCTCCAAACGTCACTGGCTGGTGGACTCTGTGGTTCTCTCATCCTTCTGTCATGGTTCTGCGGCTCTTTCCTCGTTCTCAAAAGGAACTTTTTCCAAAATGTCTCCTCTTTTATAGGCTTCTAGTAAACTAATCAAGACCTATGTAGAAACAAGACCTATCTCCACCTAATCAAGTTCAATACCCACAATTGATTGAGTCACATCTCCATGGATATAACTTAATCAAGTTTCCAACCTATAGTAACGAATAGGGATTAGAAGAAACCATTGCTCCCACAAGATTGATTAGGATTAAAACATGGCTTTTCAGGGGTCCACGGGTGGTTCAGTGGTAGAATGCTCACCTCCCATGCAGGAGACCCGGGTTCAATTCCCTGACCATGCATGCACGCATGCATAAATAAATAAACAATAAATAAATAAAAATTTTAAAACATGGTCTTTCTAGGACATAAATCCTTTCAAACTAGCACAGCATCATACATTTGTTTTAACCCATGAAAGAATAGTCTTACACTTGTACTATTAACTGCAGTCTATCATTTACAATATGATTATCTGTGCTGTATGGTCATGTTTTATCTTTTAATTTTTATTCTAGCAATATATGCAACCTAAAGTTTCTTCCTTTTAACCACATTCACCTATATAGTACAGTGTAATCGATTACACTCACAATAGAGTACTACTGAGACAGGGTTAGAATTAGGGCGGTGGCAGGGTGAGCAAAGGGCAAATTCCAAAAAGCAGACAGGCTACAAGGAGAAAGATATCTTTGAGAAGAACAGCAATAATTAGCACCTGGGGTTGACCCCATCTGAGTGAGTCATCTAAAGTCAAGCATCAAAAGAGGAGGAGAAAGGGGAGGGTAGTAAAATAGTTAATAAAATTAATAAAAGGAACAAAAATCTATAAAAGCAGATTGCCCTAACTTTGGGGGCCTCTTGCCTCTATCATTTTGCGAGGGTGCCTTCATGCTGCTTCTCTGCATGTGTGCTCAATAAATTTTCTACCTACCTTTCTCCTTCTACCCTTCTGCAATATATGGATGACCTCCTTCTATGCACCCCTTCCTTCCTAGACTCCCAGCAGCACACTATTAAACTTCTCAACCATTTAGGACACCTCAGGTATTGTTTAATAGCACAAAATGTCCAGATCTCACTAACTTTAGTTACCAACTTAGGATTTTCCCTAACTCCCTCTGAAAAGGCAATGACACATGACAGACGAGCCCCAGTTAACTCTATGCCAACCCCCACAACCAAACAAGACCTCCTTTCTTTCTTTCGGCTAGCCAGTTACTTTAGGAGCTGGGTCCCAAAATTGAGACTCCTGGCCAAGCCCTTCCAAGAACCTCTACGACCTAACAAACCAATGAACAGTTCCTTTAAAATTCTAAAGCAAGCCCTTCTCAGCACCCCAGCCCTCACTTTGCCTAACCTTAACAAATCCTTCATCCTTTACACTGACCAGGCAGGGACTCTCCCTAGATCTCCTAAGGCAAAATTCTGGCCCAGATTTGAAAGTTATAGAATACCTATCTAAACAATTAGACCCCACAGCTAGAGGGTGGCCTACGTACCTTAGAATGCTAGCCACAGCAACTGCCATCTCTACTGAAGCTCAAAAACTAACTTGGTCCCAACCCATCACAGTATACTCCTCCCATGCCATCACCAATCTTATTTCTAACGAGGCAGAAAAATTCTTACACCCCTCCCGACTTCAACAAACGTTCCTCACCACTAGAAGCTCTTCACATGGCTGTCTCCCGCTGTTCTACCATCAACCCTGCCACTCTCCTTCCACTTCCTACACCTACACATAATCCCTATTCATGCCCTGAAATCCTTTCTAACCTCCTCTCACCCTTTCCCACATATCTCAGAAACACCCCTCCCTCAACTTCACTGTCCCTGGTTTACTGATGATAGTTCCCTCACAAACACATAAAAGAGGAAAGCAGGTTAGGCCATCATCTCACAAACAATAGAAACAAAGCCCCTTCCCCCAGGAGCATCCTCCCAGCCGGCCAATTAATTGCACTGATTCGAGCCCTAGCACTGGCACAAAACAAAAGAATCACTATATACACTGACTCTCGCTATGTTTATCATATTCTGCACTCACATGCAACCATTTGGGCAAAAAGAGGGTTCCTCACCAGTTAAGGGCCCCCCATTTCCAATGCTGACCTAATCTCTTAAACTCTTTCCAAGAGCCCAAGAAGTAACCCAAATAGCAGTCATCCACTGGAAAGGACATCAGGGGTGCTTCTCTGAAATTGCCCAAGGAAATGAAAAGGATGCAAAATAGCAAAAAAAGCTGTGATCATGGAAATACCAGAACATCAACTCCAGAAATACCAGAATTATCATCTCTCAATACACACCTAAAGAAATACAATCTCTAGAAGAGGCAGGTGCAATATGGGAGGTAGAATGGCTAACATTGGAAGGAAGATTAATTCTTCCTTCTTCTTAATTCACAACACAAATAAAATTTTCCACCAGTTTCACAGTGCCATACATGTAGGATTCAAACCACCCTTAAAGTTCCTCACATCTATGATTATATACCCTAGTGTTCTAGTTTGCTAGCTGCCAGAATGCAATATACCAGAAATGAAATGGCTTTTAAAAAGGGGAATTTAATAAGTTGCAAGTTTACAGTTCTAAGGCAGAGAAACTGTCCCATTTAAAACAAGTCTTTAGAAATATTCAATCTAAGGCATCCAGGGAAAGATACCTTGGTTCAAGAAGGGCCACGAAGTTCAGGGTTTCTCTCTCAAGTGAGAAAGCACATGGTGAACACAGTCAGGGTTTCTCTCTCATCTGGAAAGGCACGTGGCAAACAGAGCATCATCTGCTAGCTTCCTCTCCTGGCTCCTATTTCATGAAGCTCCCCGGGAGGCATTTCCTTCTTCATCTCCAAAATTCGCTGGCTGGTGGACTCTCTGCTTTGTGGTTTTATGGCATTCTGTCATCCTTCTCTGCTCTCTTTGAATCTCCCTTTTATAGGATTCCAGAAAAGTAATCAAGACCCACCTAGAATAAGTGGAGTCACATCTCCACCTAATTCAGTTTAACAACAACTCTTGATTGAGTCACATCTCCAGGGAGATGATCTAATTAAAGTTTCAAATATACAGTACCGAATAGGGATTAGAAGAAATGGCTGCCTTTACAAAATGGGATTAGGCTTAAAACATGGCTTTTCTAGGGTACATACATCCTTTCAAACTGGCACACCTAGTTTAACATCTACCCTTCAAAACATTACTCAGCGGTGCCATATCTGTAGCCAAACCTTCCCTCAAGGAAGAATCAAACCTCTGCCTTCCTTCCCCACACACCAAGCTAGGGGACAGGTACCCAGTCAAGATTGGCAAACAGATTTCACCCACATGTCCCCTGTCACCATCACAAATATCTAATCACTCTAATAGACACCTTTTCAGGCTGGATAGAAGCCTTCCCGACAATGTCTGAGAAAGCAATAGAAGTAACCGAAGTCTTCATTGATCATATCATTCCATGCTTTGACCTACCTTCCACCCTACAGTCAGATAACAGTCCAGTGTTCATTTCTCAGGCAATGCAAAAAGTCACGCATTGTCCAATGGCATCTACATGTTTCCTATCATCCCGTCATCAGGAAAAGCAGAGAAAGCAAAGTCCATCTTTAAAACACACTTAGCTAAGCTAAGCGTGGAAACAAAAGAAACTTGGATCACTCTACTCCCACTAGCTCTTGCACACGTAAGCAGCACCAATGAGCTCTCGCATTCCTTAGCTCCTTTGAACCTATGTATGGGAGACCCTTTCTCCAAGAAATTTCCCTCACCACCCTTCCCCCTTACAAGATTACATCCCAACCCTTAACCTTACCGAACACCTCCTCAGACAACATGCAGACAAAGTTCTTCCCAAACCCACAGATGCACCCCCACCTCTCGAGTCTGGAGATTGGGTCCTACTAAAAGACCACCAACCTGGAAAACTATTAGAAGCCCAATGGTCAGCCCCTTATCAAGTTCTTTTACCAGCCTCCACTGCATCCAAACTACATGGAATGGCTCCCTGGTTCCACACTCCCAAAATTAAGAAAGGACCATCTAGCAGCAAAGCCTTCAAAGACCCCTGCTACCAGAGTACCCCAGTTGCACCACTGAAATTAAAGCTGTTATATATCCTAGAAGAAAGAGAATCACATGTGCCAAAGACATGATCGCCCCACCCCAAATTACATAAAGCCTTCACACCTCACACCACCCTTCTCCTATGGCAAGTGACTGAGATGCCTGGCCATACGCTCTTGCTTTTCTTCTTGCTTCGATAATCTTCATTATCTATTATGCTCTTATGCAACTCTATGTCCTCCTAAAAGGGTGGAATCACTTCTTATGTTCCCCCTAATAACTCCTGATTCCTTCTACTCTGTGGTCCTTAACCTCATAGCTTAAGCCTCTTTCTCTGGGAAGCGTACCTGGAGGAGACCTAATAGATTTCACCTGGGAGCAGATTACTGAAAGTCTAGAAGAATGAAATCAATCAATATAATACAATTAATAAACATCCTCATTACACTAACTAATTCCAGAATCCCTCACCCTTTGAACCCCACTATTCAACACATCACCAAAGTAACTAAACAAACAACTGCTGAATTGTCCAATTCCACTCACAACACCTCTCTATCTCTCTCAGCCTTCCCCTTAAGTCCAGAAACCCTTCTCTCCATAACACCCCTATTGCATGGATTTAGAATCAGTTTCAGTAACAGAGCACTCCCAGGAATAAACTTCCCCTTACAAGGAATTGAAAACGTTCAAACACAAAGTTTTCCAGAAACTCCTGAACCAATAGGGACCACCACCAACCTAATGGATAAAGCCTGCCTCTACTTCATATATTTATCTCAGGATCCCAAACTTACTGTTTTAGGACACCTAGCTACATCACCTCTTGAGCTATCGGGCTTCTAATAGTTTTCCAGTTTGGAAGCATCTATACTAGATTACATCCATCATGATGCAACAATCCTGGAACGCCACAGTACAAGCTATAGAAAACCAACAAAGGTCAAATTGATAGCTTCGCCTCTGTAGTCTTACAAAACAGAAAAGCACTAGATGTCCTAACTGCAGTAGCAGGATTTACCTGTGCAATATTAAATGAGACCTGTTGCTTTTACATTAACACCTGAGAAAAGGTAGAAGAAAACCTAAAAGTCCTAAAAGATCATATAGAAATAATAAAGAGGGTACCAAGAAAATGCCTCATATGACAGCCTGTCATGGCTAGAGTCTATTCTGTCATACTTTTCTTCTCTAAAAACAATTCTAATTCCACTTCTAACATCCCTTCTCATAATTACACTTCTCCTTAGTTTTGGGCCCTGTCTCTTAAAACTCAACCAGCTTTATTTGCAGAGCCATCCAAACAATGATGAATCAAACTTAGTGACATGTTACTTCTCCAGTAAAAACATCATACCAGCCACTGCCCTGTAACAAAACGTAGGGACAGCTCTGTGCCCTCCACCAGCCAGAAGCAGATACGGAAAATAGACCTTCACTCTTCAGCATCCCAAGAAAATTAAAAGGAAAAGGCTGGAATGTTAGGCAGAACCCCTTCCCTCATGATGTGACCACCCCCTAGCAAATATTCCAAGAAGTTTCCCCACCTATGATTTCCAGGAAACCCACCAAGCCCACCCCTCACCCAACCCTTTTAATCTTGAGATAAGCTCCCCTTACTCAACATCTGCCCTCTGCCAGATGCAACGCTGCATGAATATGGTGATGTTTAAATTTTAAACCTTGCCAATGAAAAATTGCCAACTCCCCACTTAGCCCTCAGCTTCTAAACCAACCAATGAGAACATGCCAATTTCCCGCATCCAAACTTGACAATGAAAAATCCACCACCTCCCTTTCCCTAGTTCCTGCCAACCATCCTACATAACCTGTACCCCTTACTCTGCTCGGGGCTGCCGACATCTTAGGCTTCAGCCCACCTGTGCATAGCCTCACAATAAAGTACCTTTAATTGAGTTTTGGCTTCTTCTCTCCCCTTGTAGTCGAAAAACCTATTACAAATGTCTGTTCAAGTCCCTACTTTCAGTTCTTCTGAGCATATGCTTAGTAGTGGGATAGCCAGATCATTGGGCAATTCTGCAGTTAGCTTCCTGAGGAACTGCCAAACTGTCTTACACAGTGGCTACATCATTTTACATTCCCACCAACAATGAATGAATTTTTTTATTTCTTGACATATTCTGCAGCACTTGTAGCTTTTCTTCAATAGTGGCAAATATGTGTGAAATGATGTCTTGTACTTTTGATTTGCATTTCCCTAATAGCTAGTGCAGTTGAGCATCTTTTCATGTGCTGTTTAGTCATTTGTATCTCCCCCTTGGAAAAATATCTATTCCAGTCTTCTGTCCATTTTCAAATTAGGTTGTCTGTCTTTTATTGTTAAGTTGTAGGATTGCCTTATATATTCTGGATATTAAATTCTTATTAGATATGTGTTTCCAAATATATTCTCCCATTGAGTAGTTTGTCCTCTCACTTTCGTGACAAAGTCCTTTGAAGCACAAAGTTCTTTATTTTGATGAAGTTCCTTCTATCTGCTTTTTTCTTTCATTGCTTGTACTTTGGGTGTGAAGTCTAAGAAACCATTGTCTACCACAGTATCTCAAAGATGTTTCCCTTCATTTTCTTCTAGGAGTTTTATGATCCTGGTTCTTATATTTGGGTCTTTGATCCATTTTGTGCTAATTTTTGTATAAAGTATGAGATAGGGTCCTCTTTCTTATGGATATCCAGTTCTCCCAGCATCATTTTTTGAAAAAACTATTCTTTCCCAGTTGAATGGATGTGGCTACCTTGACAAATATCATTTGGTCATAGATGTGAGGGTCTGTTTCTGAATTCTTAATTCAATTCCATTGGTCAATATATCTATTTTTATGCCAGCATCATGCTGTTTTGATCACTGTAGCTTTGTAATATGATTTAAAGTCAGGGAGTGTACATCCTCCACTTTATGACTATGCAGCCCTTACCCTTGCAAATAAAATTTGATAACTGGCTTTTCCATTTTTGCAAGATAGGCTGTTGGAATTTTGATTGGGATTGCATTGACTCTGTAAATCAATTTGAGTAGAAATAGCATCATAACAATATTTAGTCTTCCAATCCATGAACATGGAATGTCCTTCCATTTATTTAGGTCTTCTTTGATTTCTTTTAGCAATGTTTTGTAGTTTTCTGTATACAAGTCCTTTACATTCTTGGTTAAATTTATTCCTAGGTATTTGATTAGTTTCGTTGCTATTTAAATGGAATTTCTTTCTGGATTTCCTCCTCAGCCTGATCATTATTAGTGTATAGAAATATTACTGATTTTTACATGTTGACCTTGTATCCTGTTACTTTACTGTACTAGTTTATTAGTTCTAGTAGCTTTGTGGTAGTTTTTCAGGATTTCTATATCTAGGATTATGTCATCTGCAAATAAAAGAAGCAAGTTTTATTTCTTCTTTTCCAATTTGGATGTTTTTATTTCTTTTTCTTGCCTAACTGCTCTAGCTGAAGTTCTAGCAGAATGTTGAATAACAAGGGTGACTGCAGATATCCTTGTCTTGTTCCAGATCTTAGAGGGAAAGCTTTTTGTCTTTCACCATTGAATATGATTCTACTTGTGGGTTTTTCATATATGCTCTTTATCCTGTTGAGGAAGTTCCCCTCTATTCCTATTTTTCAAAGTGTTTTTAGCAAGAGAAGATGCTGAATTTTTCTAAAGGTCTTTTCTGCATCAATGGAAATGATCTTGTAGTTTTCCCCCTTTGATTTGTTAATGTGGTGTATTACATTGATTGATTTTCTTGTGTTAAACCACTCTTGCACAACCTAGGATAAAATCTGCTTTATCATGGGTATAATTCTTTTAATGTGTTGTTAGATTCAATTTGCAAGCATTTTTTGCATCTGTAGTCATTAGAGATATTTGTCTGAAATTTTCTATTCTTGTAGTATCTTTATCTGGCTTTGGTATTAGGGTGATTTTGGCTTTATAGAATAAGTTAGATAATGTTTCCTTTTGTCCAATTTTTTGGGAGAGCATGAACTGGATTGGTATTAATTCTTGGAATGATTGGTAGAATTCCCCTGTGAAGCCATCTGGCCCTGGGATTTTCTTTGCTGTGTGTTTTTTTATGACAGATCAATCACTTTACTTGCAATTGGTATGTTGAGGTCTTCCATTTCTTCTAGAGTCAGTGTAAGTTGTTCATGTGCTTCTAGGAAATTGTTCATTTCATCTATGTTGACTAATTTGTTGGCATACAGTTGATCATAGTATCCTCTTATAATCCCTTTATTTCTATGGGATCAGCAGTAATGTCCCCCTCTCATTTCTGATTTTATTTATTTGCATCTTCTGCCTTTTTGTTTGTCAGTCTAGCTAAGTATTTGTCAAGTTTATCAATCTTTTCAAAGAACCAACTTTTGGTTTTGTCAATTCTATTTTTTTTACCCTTAATTTCATTTATTTCTGTTCTGATCTTGGTTATTTACTACTTTATGTCTGCTTTAGTATTAGTTTGATGCTCTTTTTCTAGTTCCTCGTGGTTAGGCCTTTAATTTTAGCCCTCTTTTCCTTTTTAATGTAGGCATTTAGGGCTATAAATTTCCCTCTCAGCACTGCCTTAGCTGCATCCCACAAGTTTTGACATTTTGTGTTCTCACTTTCATTCATCTCAAGATATTTACTGATTTCTCTTGCAATTTCTTCTTTGACCCACTAATTATTTAAGAACATATTGTTAATCTCCATATATTTGTGGATTTTCCAGTTGTCTGCCTATTATTGATTACCAGCTTCATTCAACTGTGGTCAGAGAAAGTGTGTTATATAATGTCAATCCTTTTAAATTTATTGAGACTTCTTTTGTGACCCAACAGGTGACCTATCCTGCAGAATGATCCCTAAGCACTTGAGAAGAATCTATAGCCTGCTGTTTTGGAGTGTAATGCTTTATATATATCTGTTAGGTCTACTTCACATTATATTATTCAAGTTCTCTCTTTCCTTATTGATCCTCTGTCTAGACATTCTATCTGTTGATGAGAATGGTGTATTGAAGTCTCCATCCATTATTGTAGAGATGACTATTTCTCCACTCAGTTTTGCCAGTGTTTGCTTCATGTATTTTGGGGCACCATGGTTAAGTGCTATTTCTGTTTACTAAAGCTGCCAGAATGCAATATACCAGAAATGGATTGGCTTTTTCAAAGAGGATGTATTAAGTTACAAATTTAGTCTCAAAGCTGTGAAAATGTCTGAAGTAAGGCAATGGCTTCCAGGTTTCTCTGTCACATGGGAAGACACATGGCAATATCTGCTATCCTCTCCTGGCCTCAGGTTTCAAATGGCTCTCAGCTCCTGTTTCCAGTGTCTTTCACTCTAAGTGTCTGTGGTTCCTCACTTAGCTTCTCCGGGGCAGACTCTGAGTTTCATCTCTTAGTTTAGCATCTCCAAAGATCTGTGTCTTGGTTTCATCTGTTCGCTTTCTGTGTCAGCTCTGAGCTTGCTCTCTGTCCATGGGCTCTTTAAAGGATTCCAGTAAACTAATTAAGACCCACTTTGAATGGGTGGGGTCACATCTGCATGGAAACAATCTAATCAAAAGGTTCCACCCACAATAACTCTGCACCCACAAGAATGGACTGAAAGATTGAGGTAAATAACAGTTTCAAACCAGCCTATTTTGTCCAATTTTAGTAAAGCTCTTTTTTGGTTACCGTTTGCATGGAATATTGCTTTCCAACCTTTCACTTTCAACCTATTTGTGTCCTTGGGTTTAAATTGAGTGTCTTGGAGATAGCATATAGTTGGAGCATACTTTTTTTAAATCCATTCTGCCAATCTGTGTCTTTCGATTCTGGAGTTTAATTCATTAACGTTCAATGTTGATACTCTAAAGGTAATACTTACTTCAACCAATTTATCCTTTGGTTTTTATATATTACATCTTATTCTTGTCTCTCTTTTAACCCTTTTAGTTATCTTCATTTCTACTATCTACTCCAAGTGTCTCTGTCCTGTCTTTTCATTTCAGCTGAAGAACTCCCTTTAGTAATTCTTATAAGGTAGGTCTCTTGTTGATGACCCCTCTCTGTGACTATTTTAAATTCTCCCTCATTTTTAAAGGACAGTTTTGCCAGATAAAGGATTTTTGGCTGACAGTTTTTCTTTTTTCAGTACTTTAAATATATCATACCACTGTCTTCTTGCCTCCATGCTGTCTGTATTAGTTTGTAAACTGCTGGAATGCAATATACCAGAACTCAAATGACTTTTAAAAGGGGAAATATAATAAGTTACAAATTTATTCCAGATAACTCAATCTCCAATCTTGGCTTTTTCTTAAATGGCTGACTGCTTCCATGTTTGGATAAATCCTCATGTGGAGCCCTATTCACTGGGCCTCACTTTCTGGAAGCCCAGAATTTTCCAGGCTATCAATTTCTCTTTTCTTTGTACCCAAGAGTTCAGTTCTCATCTTATCTCTTTCCTCTCATATTTTACTATAAGCTGCAAGGAGCACCCACACTGAATTCTCCATACTTAGTCTGGAAAATATCCAAGTTCTCCGAGTTTATAACCCTCAAATTCTGCTAAATATCCAAGTTTATGACTCTCAAATTCTGCCTTCCATCCACAAAGAAAACCTTCCTTCCAGGTGGCAATGGCATGTGTCTCAGAGGTATCTTCAGAGTCTACATTTCTACCAACATACCAACATTCTTTTCAAAGCATTCTAGGCCTTCTCTATCAAGCGCCTCACAACTCTTCCAAAATATTTCCCTTATCCATTTAGAAAGCTGGTCCAACATGTTTGATATTTGCATACCACAGCAGCACCCCGCTTCTCTGGTACCAAAATCTGTATTAGTTAGTAAGATGTCAGAATGCAATATACCAGAACTGGAACAACTTTTAAAAAGGGGAAATTAATAAGTTACAAATTTACCGTTCTAAGCCTATAAAAATATCCAGACTAAGGTATCCAGGGAAAGGTACCTTAATTCAAGAAAGGGTGATGGGTCAGGAATAGCTCTGTCAGCTGGGAAGTCACATGGCTGGCATCTGCTGATCCCTTGCTCCTGGGCTCCATTGCTTTCAGCCTCTGTTTCTGTAGGGAGTTCCTCAGTTTGCTTCTCTGGGGTTGGCTTTCATCTCTCGGCTTCCCTTGGCTCTCCACTGGCTTGCTTAATGTCTTATGGCGACGTCGGCTGGGCTCTAAGCATCTCCAAACATCTGTGTCTCTGTTCTACAAGTGTCGGTATCTGTGTTAGCTCTGCTCTCTCCAAAACGTTTCCTTTTCTAAAAGTTACTTCAGTAAACTAATCAAGACCCATCTGGAAAGGGTGGAGTTACATCTCCATCTAATGAAAAGTTCACATCCACAGTTCGGCATGCCACATCTCCCAAGAGGTAACCTAATAAAAAATTTCCACCTACAGTATTGAATATGGATTAAGATAAATGACTGCTCTCTCAAGTTTGGACAAGGATTAAAACATGGCTTTTCTGGGGTACATAATACTTTAAAACCAGCACAGTGTCTGATGAGAAATTGGCACTTAGTCTTATTGTGGTTAGCTTGCATGCGACAAATCATATTTCTCTTGCTACTTTCAGGATTCTCTCTGTATATTTGGCATTTGATATTTTGATTAATATGTGTCTTGTAGTAGAGCATTTATAGTTAGTTCATATTAGTGAAACCATACAATATTTGTTCTTTTGTTTCTGGCTTATTTCCCTCAGCCTAGTGTCCTGAAGATTCATTCAGGTTGTTGCATGCCTCATGACTTCATTATTTCCTAAATCATATGCCACAATATTCCATCATATGTATATACCACAGTTTGTCCTTCCATTCATTATTCAATGGGTACTTGGTATGCCTCCATTCATTGGCAATCATAATTTATGCCACCATAAACATCGGTGTGCAAATGTCTATTTATGTCCCTGCTTTCTGTTCTTCCAAGTATATACTAAGTATAGTAATGGGATTGCCGAATCATATGGCAGCTTTATACTTAGCTTCCTGAGGAACTGCCACACTACCCTCCAGAGCCACTGCACAATTCTACATCACCACCAATAGTGAATAAATACACTTCTTTCTCCACATCTCCAACATCTGTAGTTTTCTGTTGTTGTTGTTTAACAGTTTTACTCACACGTCATACAATCCATCCTAAGTATATAGTGGCTTCTGGTATAGCCCCATACTTATGCATTCACCACCACAGTCTATATGAGAAATCCCCATTTCTTCCAAAAAGAAAGAAAACAGTCGATATCCCTCCCTCTATTAGTAACATTTAGCTTTAGTATACAGCCTTTGTTAGAATTAATGAAATAATATTATAACGTTACTGTTAACTATAGACCTTAGTTTGTGTTAATCGTATTTTTCCCACATACCAACCCATTTTTAACACTTTGCAATAGTGACATATATTTGTTCTAGTTCATGTAAAAACTTTCTTATACCTAATCCATGCACTTCCCAAAAAACAAACAAACAAAATTCAACAAATGGTGCTGCAATAACGGAGACTCACATGGAAAAATAAAGAACTGTGACCCTGCTATACAGCATACAAAACAAACAAACAAAAAACTTTCTTATATTTGTACAAAATCTGCACACGTGCAAAAAAAAAAAAAAAGTCTTTTGACGGCTCCCTGAAGCTGTGCTTTCTTGGGCTGCCTGGGAGATGGTGCCCTTCAGTAAACTGTTCCCTGTACTTTAAGGAGGTTCTATGTCTTTTAACCTCCACTGCCTCCACCCGTTAGGTGGCAGGGTTGAAACAATGGCTGTGGCTGATCCATGGAGGATTGAAACAGTAGCTCAGAGCTGGGACCCAGCCATCCAAATTACTAATTAAAAGCCATGATCAGTGCTTGGCTGTGCCTACCCCTGTTCTTAGGGAAGAGGGTTTTTATGTCTCTTTCTGTCTGCAACAGCAAGCCAGGGGCAGGACCCCCAAGGCAGTCCAAAGCAAGACTGGGGGATGGGCACTGCAGCCATTGCAGAGTGAGTTATCCACATTTCTTTACCTCGTTCTCTCAGCTTCTTACTCCTTGCTTCTCTGGATATTGCACAGTGTTCTTCTGACCTCCAGAACCCCAGAACAGTTGTTTCAGTTTATGCCTGTTTCCTAGCTGTTTTGGAGGCAGAAGAGAGTCCTGGAGCTCCCTACTACGATCTTCCCCATATGTTTTTATTTTATTTTATTTTTTTAAATACCAAAAAAAACACCAGATAAACACAAACATTCCTATTTTGATCATTCCATTCTACATATATAATCAGTAATTCACAATATCATCACATAGTTGCATATTCATCATCATGATCATTTCTTGGAACAATTGCATCTATTCAGAAAAAGAAATAAAACAAAAACAGAAAAAAAATTATACATACCATACACCTTACCCCTCCCTTTCATTGATCACTAGCATTTCAAACTAAATTTATTTTAACACTTGTTCCCCCTATAATTTTTTTTTATTCCATATGTTCTACTCATCTGTTGACAAGGTAGATAAAAGGAGCATCAGACACAAGGTTTTCACAATCACACAGTCACATTGTGAACGCTATATCATTATATAATCATCATCAAGAAACATGGCTACTGGAACACAGCTCTACATTTTCAGGCGGTTCCCTCCAGCCTCTCCATTACATCTTGGATAACAAGGTGATATCTACTTAATGCATAAGAATAATCTCCAGGATAACCTCTCAACTCTGTTTGGAATCTCTCAGCCATTGACACTTTGTCTCATTTCACTCTTCCCCTTTTTGGTCGAGAAGTTTTTCTCAATCCCTTGATGCTGAGTCTCAGCTCATTCTAGGATTTCTGTCCCACGTTGCCAGGAAGGTCCACCGCCCTGGGAGTCATGTCCCATGTAGACAGGGTGGTGAGTTTGCTTGTTGTGTTGGCTGGAGAGAGAGCATCAAAAGAGGTTCTCTTGGGGGTGACTCTTGGGCCTAATTTCCTCATATGTTCTTGCATGGCTATCTGAGTAATGAGTTTAAAATTATGTGGTGAAAGCTGAGATATACATTTAGGGTTGAAAAGGGCTCTTTTGATGGCATCATCATTGAAGAAAGTCCTTATGTACCTGAGACTCGGCAGTAGCCGAGTAGTAGTCATCTGCAGTAGCCTGCTGGTGGCCTGGCCATTTCCTCCAGGTCTGGTTGTGTACAAGGTTAACTGCATAACTTTCTGCATAGGACAGCTATTGAGAGCAAGAGGGAGGGTAAGGGGGCATGGAGGAGAGGGAGCAGAAAGGCTGCTCTCCCAGTACACAAAATTTTCCAGATCCTGGAGGCAAGGGTTCCTGAGCAAGGCTAGATAATGTGTCAGAATCCTGAAAAGGTAGGCTCAGAGCATAGAAATTTCCCTTGTCCCAAAGGGATTGCCAAGAGTTTATAATGCTGTGTCCATGTTGGGAGGAAACCTTAGAAGAGTTCGAGAGGACCCAGAAGAAGAGAGTCACATTGAGTGAGAAAAGCACAGAGAGTAGGAGGGACTAGACTCCACAACCACACCATCTAGTTCCAGACCGAAGGGACCTACTCCAGGGCAGGATTGGAGTGTGTCTGTCCAGCAAGTTCAGGTTTTCTGGGTGCTGCACCCACCACATGGCTTCCAGGGCTGGGAGTTTTGAGAAATGAAACTCCAGACCAGTGGTTTCTCACATATCTAATTTCCCAAATTAGTAAAATTTTTGAAAGGGGGATGGGACCTACATAGGATAATGTGATGGTTAAATTCATATGTCAACTTGGCCAGGTTTTGGGGTCCTGTTGTTTGGTCAAGCAAGCACTGGCCTGATTGTTACCATGAGGATATTTCATGGTTTTAAACCAACAGCAAACTGATTGCATCCAGAGTGGATTACATCTATAATCCACTGAACAGACTGCTTTCAACAATGAGGGAAGTCTTATCCAATCAATTGAAGGCCTTAAAAGGAGAAGTGATGATTTCAGCAGTCAGAAAGGAGAATTTCCATCACTACTTCAGCCAGTCAGCTTCTCCTGGGGAATTCATCAAGAACCTCCACCAGAGTTGTTCCCGGCTTGCAGCCTGCCCTGAGGAATTTGGACTTGCCCATCCTCACAGTTGTGTAAGCCAATTCTTATTTTTACAAAATAATAATATATACATTTCCTTTTGGTTCTATAGAACCTTAACTAATACATGTCAATTTTTAATCTTGTAAAATGGCAGATTAACTAAAAAAAAAAATATCGCATTTTCACTCACCATTACTTTTCATTAAAGGAGTTTTTAACCGGAAATAAGAAACAAGAGCATAATCTCAGTATAAAGAACAGTCTCCTCCCTTCTCAAAGTTAGTTGGCAATCTTACACCATCAAATATACATGTATAAATAATTGTCCTTATTTTTCCCATTTCACTTTAGACTGGTGAAAATTTCATCATGAATGAATCACCACGCCCACCTTCCCTCTTGCGAGGTGCACACTGCTGCCAGACTAGTGATAAAAGATAGACTATTTCCAGGGTTCCTTGAAGAGCCAAAAGGCAGAGTACTCCCCCATCCCAAATGGAGCCTGACATCATTATACGGTGGTGGGTGGAGCAGTGAGGGAAGTGGGCAAGAGGGAAATGCTGGAAGCTCCACCAGCCATGATGAAGAATCAGGGTGTGGTTGAGTGGTAGCTCGTCCTGGGTGCTCGCCTGAAACAGCCTAATACAGCCCACACGTTGCTCTTTTCTCTCCCACCTACTCCCCAATTTTCTCTTAACCATCTTCCCTCTTCTTCCTGCTCCTATCAGCACAACGATTCATAGAACAGGACTCATGCCAAACACATAGTGATTTTTTAAAAATCCTCCACCATCTTGGTCCTTGGATTTAAATTCAGACATTAAGGAATGTATAACCTTTTTGGAGAGAAGGATAAACCAAAAGTATTTTCTGTGGTTGCAGAGCATGCAACTTCTATTCATCATCTTCATGCTTCTGTTATGTGGTGCAGTCATAATTCCAGAATGGGTGCTGCAAACACAAAATAATTTAGCCTCTGAAGGGATTACTTCAACCCACAGCTCAGTTCTTATTAGCAGATGGGAGAAGCTGAAAATGCTAATAGAGAGATAATTGGAATAGATTGGGACTCTCACTGATATTTGCAGGTGTTGAAATGTGAACAATGTAACCATTTAAATGTAAAGAAACTGCTAAATAACTTCCAGGGCTGAGTGGAGAAAGCTGGGAAAGCTTCCTCTAAGCTGGAGCTGGAGGGAGTCTGCAGGTTTGGTTTGTCTGTGGAAGGCAATGCAAGCTGGCTTAGGTTTGTCCAGGAGAGCAGTTTGGGGTGCAATTTGAATAAAAAGATAGCCTCCTCTGCACTTTAGTGAGCACAACTCTTGGGGATAAACTCTTCTTTCCTCCCTCCCTCCCCTCCTACCTTCCTCATTTCCTCCCTCCCTCCCTCCTTCCCTTCCTCCCTTCCTCCCTCCCTCCCTCCCTCCCTTCCTCCCTTCCTCCCTTCCTCCCTTCCTTCCTTCCTTCCTTCCTCCCTTCATCCCTCTCTCCCTCCCTTCCATCAAAATTAACACCAAAGGTTCACTTCCTTTAAAAATGGAAACAGTTTAAGTCTTTTTACCAGCAACCTCAAATTAAAGTAACATAATTGGCAGTCTTCCCGGTCCCACTCAGGCCCAGTTTGTTTTGTTTTAAAAGCCAGTTTGCTTCTTTAGAGGCCAGGAGGCATGAATGCAAGTCACTTTTGAGTTTCCCCATCACTATTCCAAGGTACCATGGGATGCAAGGAACATAATCCCAAATCCAGGCCTGGGGGCTGGGGCTGAGTGTGGGAGACCAGAGCAGTTGGGGGTCTCTGGCTGACAGTGGAGGGGACAGGACTGCGTTGCCAGGTTGGTCTGGCAGCCGTGGGCGCTGAGCTGCTTGAGGCGAGGTCTGGGTTAGGTAAGATACCAGTGATCTTTAAGGAATGCTGAAATATTCTTGAAAATGTAGCAAGATGGAGAAAACTGTATTTACCAGAACTCCTTTCACGAAGTGATTGGGGAAAGTTCAGTTGATAAATTGCTTAGGGGGACAGGGAAAGCTTTGAGAGCTATAAGGCTTGTTAAAGTAAATGTTATGTGGGACCGCTGTCTGCCTGAGCAAAGGATGGGAGTTGGGGTCAGAACTGCATTAGAGGAGAGACAGTATGCCTCTATTCAGTCCCAAACCGGGTTCGTGCAAAGCACAAGCTGGTGCTGCTATGAGACCGAAAAACACGCCTGGCGCAGAAGCAGACATACATTTATAAGGACTGAGGAAGAGAATTTCTCCAGTGGTAGTGGTCTAGAGAGACAGTGCTCCACAGAGGGGCAGGGAGTACAGGGGGCAATATATATGTGATTTTAGAATGAAGACATTCCGTATGGTATGAGGACATCAGGCCTTTAGTACAATCATTAAAGGGGCTTAATACCTGACACTTCGCTAAGAATAGCGTTGAAGACTAAGATACCGTAGCACTGTTTTACCTGCGTGACCACGTTCTTTTCCCTCCAGGGAAGTTGTTTTCTTTCTTGACCTTTGTCCTGGTGAAGCTGATGTTCCATGCCCGGGGCTTCATCCCTGTTTAGGAGGCACCCAGGTGCTGGGCGCCCACAGCCTCCACATCACCCTTCTGCCGCATGCAGCTGCTAATTCCTCCTCTTCTTCAAACAGGTGTTGAATACATCCCTCACCGGCTTGAAGAGATTCCGAACTGCTCAGGACACCCACAGGGCTGCGAGGCCCAGCCTGGTGGTGGGTGAGTACCTGGGCTGGCTGTTGAGTTGAAGGGAGGGTAAGGGACTGTGCCTGGTCAGAACGAGCCCCAGGACACAGGAAGGGAACAGCAGTCCCGGGGGCAGAGGAGCAGACTACCAGATCAAAGCCGCCTGCTCATGTCCAGACCACACGGGCCTGAGACTTCCCTTTCGGCAGGGAGACGTATTCCCAGTTCCTTAACCCATGCATGGGCACAATTCCTCCAAGACTGTGATGTTCCTGTTAACTAAAGTAGATTCTGGTAGACTGAGCTTGCAACTCTTCGTTATTCCTCCCCAGAGCTCTATCTGGACCCCCAGGGCCTGCCCCCAGGAGGAGGGTGGAGCCGGGTAAGGGTAGTCCACAGTTCCTGGGATTTCCTCGATGATACAGCACCGTCCTGCTCACCCAACAACGCCAACTTGCCTGAGCTGGGATGACTTGGTCCTTGAGTTCACATCAGGCAAGGAGCAGGAAGGTAAAGAGTTCATGACCACGCCGTGCGGTAGGTGCTATGACACGGGAAATACTCTATCAGCAGCGGCAGGTGTGCCCCCTCCACCTGGAATGAATGTTTAAATGAATTGGATTTGAGTTCGGAAGAGGTTCTTGTCCCCAAAAACCTGGGTAAGGAGTGGAATAGCAGGAAGTGGAAGAGAAGGGAAGGGAAAGGAAAGATCTTTTGGAGAAAGAGGTCAGAGTCAGAGTGTGGTGGGCTTTAAATGCACATGGCTAGAGGATCTAGTCTTCACCTGATAAATGAATCATTACATACTCTTAGTCGTTGAAGACAAAAGCTGTGCACCTTTTGCATCCCTCATAATGTGGGTATTATCCCAGCATCATGTGCGTATGTGGAGACTGTCAATTATCTGTCAGTAGCCACTCTCTTTCACTCTTTCTTTCATTAACAGGATCAAATTTCCACCACGCCCCTGGGCACCCAGCTGGAGACTACATTTCCTAGCCTCCTTGCCACCTGGTGGTGGGCATGTAGCTAGTCAGTTGTGAGAGGAATGTCCAGATCAAATCCTTGCAAGGGAAGCTGCTCGCCTTCTTCTCTTCCTTCCCGTGGCCAGAACACAGATGTAGTGGGACTGAGCCAACTTCGATCCTATAGGTGATGCCGACACTCCAAGGAACCATAGAGCAGCAAGTGAAAAGGAACTACGTCCTTGAGAGACCTCAAGGAACAGAGCTGCCTACCTAACCTGGACCACCCTGTACTTCCAGACAGGTATGGGAAAGAAATGAACTTCTATTATATTTGGGGTCACAGTATTTTGGGGTCCCTATTACAGCTATTTAACTTGTACTCTAACTATTACACTGGCGCTCAATGCCCAAATGTTCTACTATGTTATTTTTTGAAATTCCTGAAGAAAAAGTGAATAAATAGCGAATGGGAACAACCCTATCATAGAAGGGAAGTGGTGGTGGCTGGGTAGTGTTTTAAACCTCACTGGCCCAGTACAGTGGAAGTAAATAGAAGATTTCATTCATCCCTGATGGACGTAGAGAATGCACTCTTGGGTTGCACTGAGAACTGGCCAAAACACAGTGGCAAAAAGGGAGGCCCCCAGGGCTAAGGAATGGGAACTCTGTGACCCAGGCTGTGTAGCAGCCCAGCCAGTGACAGGATTTCTGAGTGCTTTACAGCCAAAGAACTTGAGCTGCTGCTGACACTTTGCTTTAAAAAAGTAGCTCCTGGGCTCAGCACTCTCAAATCTCCTGGGCTTGAGCTAGGAGGCAAGGCCCCAGAGCACCCTTCTCATCTATCTCAGACCCTCAGAAGCCCCCCAAGCCACAAAGCACACTTCATGGATTTCAGAGACCAGTGATCACAGGGGAAATTAGCTTTTCTTAGTGTGAAGCCAGTTGTGAGCAGGACCAAATGCATAGGGAGGCTCCTGATTGTCGGCAGATGTCTGAATGGCACCCAGCTGGCAGGCCTGTTCTTGCTTTCAAATGTGGTTTCCATTCCAGTGGTGTGTGAGATGAGGGGACCCTTTTCCATGGAATCGAGGGCAACATGCCGAGAGCACGACAAGCTATTTTCCTGATTGGGTAACACCTCTCCTTCTGGTCATTAGCAGCAGGCATTCGAGCTCATGTGTTTTGGCTTCCAAGAACATTGAGTGTTACCCTTTGCTGGAGAAAAGTGCTTTGTTCTCTTGCTGGTTTCTCACCCCCAGCACTGTGGGCTCTTTCTTGCCCAGGCTTTCCTAAGTCCCCAAGAACTTCAGGAAATCCCAGTAGACTCTCGGCTTTGTTCTTGTCCAGGGCAGGCTCAGGGAGAAAGATGACTGCAGCTGGCTGTCCTGCTGCTAGCTCTTGAGTTTCCAGAACTTGGCATTTCCAAAAGGGGAGACTTGGTTCACTTCTAAAATCCTGTCCCCTTACCTCATCCTTTTCCATTTCTGTCAGTGGCGTCACCATCTGCTCAGTTGATCAAGCCCCGGACCCTTGTTTCCTTTTCCTCACCTCCTGCTTCAACAAGTCCTGTCAATTCTCCCTTCAAAAATGTCTGGATGAGATCGCCTTTTTTCCATCCCCATAGTCACTGCCATCTCTTTCAACCTCTAGCTAGTTCACCCTACCAACCCCACTTGCTCCTCTACAGTCCATTCTCTTAGACAGTAGCAATAATGATTCTCTTAAAACTGTGTAGTGCTCTGCACGAACTGTCTAAGCCTCTGCGTGAACTGACCCTGCTCCTCTCCAGCTCTATCTCTGCAACCCTCACTCTGGCCCACTTGCATTGCATGCCTCTCCTCTCCTCTGCACACTGCCCCGTCTCAGGATCTTTCTTGGTCTGAAATAGTCCTACCTTTCACATAACTGACCTCTCATTTTCCAGGTCACATCCAAAATCTCCTCTTCTCAATGAAGTCCCTGATCACTCTATCTAAATGGGATTGCTCCAGCCTTCTGTCTTCTATTTTGTTTCTTTCATGGTTTTTAATTATTTGCTTTATTCCTTGTTCATTGCCTATCTCACCATTTGCTATAAGCTCTTGTTCGTTACATGTTCCTAGTGCCTGGCACAAAGTGATGCTCTACAAATAGTTTGTGAGCTAACTCAGAGATGGATGCATTAATAGATGGATTATCCTCTTGGGCTTCACAGGACCAGACAGAATTTCTTGTAAGGCCACTCATAAACTCAGGTGGACCTCAAATCAGTTCAGTACAATTCAATTCGGTAAATATTTATGGAGTGCCTACCATGTGCTAGTCCCTGAAGATAAATGATGGCTAAGACAGACAAGGAGCTACAGGAAAGATGGGAGGGAGAAAATTAAATGTGCAATTACAACAGTGTGATATATAATTATGAAAGAGAAGTGGAAGGTGCTGTCAGAGCACATAAAGGAACATCTGCATGGAGTCTAGGGAGTTGACAGAGAGGACAGGCAGCCCTCCTGACACTCCGATGGCACTTTTTCAGATCTTCTTTAGGGCTCTAGAAGGTGGAATCATGAAAATCTGATTCCGACAAGCGTAACAACTATTTTTTGAGCACTGACTATCAACCAGGTCTCTGTCCTATGTATTTTACATACGATCTCTCTTATCCTTACAACAAACCTGCCAGCAAGGTATGACTATTACCAGGTTACAGATGAGGAACTGGAGAAGTAAGTGCTATGCCCAAAGCTACTGTTTAGACATAAATTCCCTGGGAAGTGGACTGTGAGGTGGAGATTTGTGTCCGGGTGGTTTTACTGGAGGGTGTTCTCAAAAATAATACCTGTGATGGAGTGAAGAAAGCCAGATTCAGTGGAAGGACTGGTTGAACAGTGAAGCAGGTGCAGCAGTAGCCTCAGCTGATAGCATGAATGGCTCTGGAGCTGGCATGGTCTCTCAGAGTTGTCTTAAGTTGGGGCAACAGAGTTGGACTTTATGCCCCCAAATCAACCAGTCATAGGATATGGGCTGATCGTGGGATGCGGGCATAATCTTCTGTGAGGTAGCAGCTCCCATCATCTGAGGACAATCTCTGGAAAGGGGCTTGGTTGTTAACCATTATCGCCGGGTGAGTGAGTTGTCCTGACACAACTTCCACTGTAGCCTCACGGCTCTTAAATGGCAGTGTCTCAATGTTCAAGTTTCCTTGACCACTCCTTTTTTCTGTCTATCATCATTCTTTGGTGAAATCATTGCATCTCATGGTTTTACATACGACTTACATGATTCCAATTTTATATCCTCAGTCCAGCCCCCTCTCATGTGCTGTAGGCTCATATGTAACTGTATATTTATCATCTCCACTTCACGTGTCCAAAAAATGAACTCCTGATCCAAACCCTCCCCACAAAACCAGTTCCTTACACAGCCTTCCCATCCCTGTTAATGGCACCTCTATTCTTCCATTTGCTCCAGCCAGAAACCTTGGAGTTGGACTCTTGCCTCCCCCAACTCTATCTTTGCAAGAGTGCCTGCATGTCCTCTGACATGTGTATCTAATAAATTTTCTGCCTGCTTACTCTATGCTGTGCTGTTCCCTTGACTTCTATCTCTGCATGGCCGAGAACCTGAAAGCCAGAATCTGGCAAAAAGGATTTGGTTCGAAAACCACAGAGTGAAACAGAGAAGATGGGGGTTTGGATGCTCCTTAC